>JALRMF010000738.1:0-13280 GCA_026120015.1 Dendrostoma leiphaemia
TATAATTAGCTAGAAAAGTATTTAGCTTAATATTTTTAACATTAGTTAAATTATTTTATAAAAGATTATATATATTTTGCCTAAAAAAACCGCAAAAATCTCTTAATATCTAGATTAATATATATATAAATAATAAGCTAAAATATTATTACCAGAGTCTAATCTAAAAACTTTATTATATATAGCTTTTCTTATGCCTAAATTGTTTTATTTTATTTACGCGCTTATAATATTAGTATAATAATAATATTAGCAGCAAACAAGCTATCGCTGGCTATATCCTATAAAACCAGCTTTATAAGCAAAAATAAAAATCAGCTTATAGTTAAGTGTTAGCTTTGCCAGCTTATAATCACCTCTACTAACATTTATAGCCTAATTTAATAAAATCTTATCACAGCATTATATTTATATAATATAAGTATAATTAAACTTAAACTAATAATATAAATTATATTTTAATGCTTTATTTTTTAGTTTAAGCAATAAATAATTATATAAATGCTATATATTGCCAAGATATACTTTAGCCTTATTATTAATAAAAAGTTCAAAGGCAATATCTATATTAATATTTTAAACTACTTTGCTAAAAACCTTATACTCTTTAAAATTAGCAGCTTTAAAACCTTTGTTTAAAATCTACCTAATTACAATAAAGTTATTTACTAGTTTAAAAGCACTGCGCATTTAATACTTTTCTTTAACTAATCAAAGCTATAAACCCGCGTTAAGCATAAGCTGGAAGATTAGGTCAAAGACAAGTTCTTAGCCCTGCTTTAAACCCTTTTATAGTAATAAAAAACAGCTAAGCTGGCTAATATAGTTAATATAAGCACATTAGCTACTAAGGGCAAGCTAGCTATTAAAAGCAAGCTAGCCTATAAAAGCCAACATAAGCTAAAAAATTATATTAAAAATAATTTTTTAGCCCTGCTTTAAACCCTTTTACAGTAATAAATAATAGCTAAGCTAATTAATAAAAGTAAGCTTGCTAATATAAGTAAAATTAACCTGCGTAAGCTAGCTAAGACGAATAAATGCATGGGAAAAAGCGCGACTAAAAACGGCTTTGTTAAAGGCTAGCGACATTTAGTATTAAAGATACAAAGTAATCCTAGCTTAACTAAATCTAACAATTTTAGTTTTAATATTAATGCTATTAGCACTTCTCTTATTTCTAAGGTTAACTTATTATAATAGCTTAAGGAGCAGCTATATATAGTTTATAGCCTAGGTATAGTCTTTAGCAAGGGTTTAGCTAGAGATGAGGATTTGGATAAAGATAAGGATCTAGGTAAAAATAAGGACTTAAATAAAAATGAAAATATAAATGTAAATTTAAACTAGGCTTTAAACTTAAACTTAAACTTAGATAAAAATAAGCTTAGCTTTAATTTAGCATATTAAATAAAGCAAAAGATTATTAAGCCTATGCTTAAGCTAAAGTTTATTATTATTATTAAGTTTACTGCTATAATAACTATTGTTGTAATTATTGCTATAATTATTGCTATTGTAAGGTTTGCTACTGTAAGGTTTATTGCCGCTAAGCAGTGCAAAGCTAACTTTAAAAAGCGTAAAAATAACATTAAAAAGCATAAGGCAGCTTTTTAATAGCGTGAGGCTGCTAGTTCTGCTTTTAAGCTAGTTAAAAATAGCAGCAAAATAGCTAAAAAGAATAATAGCTTAAGATTTTATTCTAAGCTTATAAATGCGGCTATATTAGCTAAACTCTTTAGCTATATAAAAAAATAGCTTAGAAAGTAATAGAAGATTTTATAAGCAAAAATAGCCGAGGTGTTAGAGGGTTTATAAGGGTAATAGTGCGTGCATTGTATTAGTAAGGTAACTTGGTTTAAATGATAAATAGCTTATAGTAGTATTTATAGATTTTTAATTAAAGCCTTTTAGTATCTTAATAAACCTGCAGTTTTTCTATTTATTAACAGCCTTATTATATAAAGAAAAAGCTGAAAAAAAGGCAAAAATCTAAGTATTTCCTTACAAATATAGCTTATTATAGTTAAAGTTGCTAAAATAGTGCCCTTAGGCAATTAGTCTATAGTAGACTAAAATAAAGCAGGCTGTTTATTAAAGTTGCCAAAATAGTGCCCTTAGGCGACTAATCCGCCGTAGACTAAGTTAAAGCAGATTATTTATCAAAATTGCTAAAATAGTGCCCTTAGGCAACCAGTCCGCAGCAGACTAAGATAAAGCAGACTATTTATCAAAGTTGCCAGAATAGTGTCTTTAAGCAACCAGTTTACCGCAGACTAAGTTAAAGCAGGTTATTTATTAAAGTTGCTAAAATAGTGCCCTTAGGCGACTAGTCTGCCGTAGACTAAAATATAGCGGATTTTTAAATGTGCTAAGTCCCTAGCATAGCCTTGCAACGTTTGCAAAATCTAACGCAGTTTATTTATCTGCGCTAGCGTGTCTGTTATATATCTATAATATAAATATACTATAGTTTAAATTTTACTTAATAAGTTTAAGAAAAAGGCTAGTATTATATATAGAGTCTTTATTGCGCCTTGCTTTTGTTCTATTGCTTATAAAGAAGATTATGCTTGTAAAAGCAGAGGCTATAAAGGTTGCAGCTATAGCTAATTATCCCTAAGATAAACCGTTTATTTTAAAGATTAATAAATGGTTAAATAAATGTTAAAATAAAAATAATAAAATATATAACTTATTTATAAGGCATATATATATATGCTTTTTTATTGATTATAATTAAAAAAGCTGTTTAATAAAGCTAGCTATAGAAGGTAGTTAAAGAAGCTGGTGGATTTTCTATGCGCTGCCTAGGTATAAATATTAGCTTTGTTAATATATATTGTTTATATTTCTTTCTCTTCTTTAGCAGTAATAAATTTTATAATAGCGTCTTCTTATAATATAAATATATTGACTAGTTTACAGTCGCCGTTGCCTCTGCCCTCGCCCCCTTTTCCTTTTTTATATATATATATGCCTTTATTACCCTTAAAGAAGCTAAAAGCTAACTTAATTATAATAATAACAATCTATTAAAACGCCATTTAGCGTTTTGCAGCTGTGCGCGCAGCTTTTTTCTAAGGCAAATTTATTAGCAATGCTAATATTAACTTTTTTACAACTTTGTTTATTATTAACAGCGTATTGGCTTTTTAAGCTAATAAAGAGTTTTAGTTGTTTAGCGCAATTAACCGCTGCAATCAGCGGCTAAAGATAATCTTAGCTTAGGCTGCTAGTGTTATTGCTAGATATATTATTATGCTTAAAAGTATATATATATATAATTAATATTAGCTTAGCAATGCTTATATTAACTATTATTATAAGCATAGCATTTTTGCCGCTTATTCTTTTGCGCTAACTAAGCTTTTTGCTACTGCTTTTATTTTTGCTAGCTATGCCTTTTATATTTATAATAATAAAAGCAGTAAGTGCTGCCTCTTTTCCTTTAAGCTTAATAAGGTTGCTATATATGCTTGCTATTTTTAAGCGCTTTTAAAGATGCTTAAAGACAAATTTAAAAAAAAGATAGCTTTATAGTAAAAGGCGGCAGCTCTATGCGCTAATAATAAGTTTAAGGGCAATATTATTAACTTTAATATAAAAAGCAATAATAGCTTAGATAAAAGCAAATTTTTTGCTAGTTTTATTAAGAATAATAAAGGTTAAGAGGCTTGGTAGAGTAAAACGTTAGAGAAGTTTAAGATTAAGCTTAAGCTTAAGCTTAAGTTTTTTATATTATAGTTATTTAGAGAGATTAAGAATAATAATAATAAAGATAAAGATAAGGAGAATAAAGATAAGAATAAGATAAATATTGACGTTAATAAGCTTGTTAACTTATTAAAGAGTAAAAATATTTAAAAGGTAATAAATAAGGCTTAAAATTTTATATATAAGTTTTTAGCTTAGAAATCTATAAATAAGTTACTTTATTAAAAAGGCTTAAGATTTTAAAAGTTTTGCTTAGGAATATTTCTTATTAAATAAAATATTTTACAGCTTTGTTTATAGCTGGCTATTAATAATTATTTTTTTTTTTTATATCTTAAGTCTTGTAAAAATTTTATCTGCTAAGCATATAGCTCTATAATAGCTTTTTCTCTCTTTTAAATATTATGCTTATAAAAGAGCGTTGCTTAGCTTAATGTAATCTATTAAAAACGCTTGTTTTTATTACAGCTAATATAATATGTAAAAAAAAAAAACGCGCACCTAATATCTTATATTTAAATATAAAACTTTAATATTGCAGGTTTATATATATAACCACTATATTAGCTACCTTAATTCTATTATAAATATTTTAAAATAATAAGCAGTCTTTAGGCTAAAGATTTAATAGTTTATATACTATAGGGTTATATAGGATATATTAGCAAAATATATTTTAAGATTTATATATAGCCTATATAAATCTACTAATGCAATCCTATTACAATTATAGCCTTGTTTTAATAGATATATAAGGCTAAAATTGCAAAGAGAATTATTTATAACAAAAGATATTTAGCATACTAGCCTTTGCATAAGCTAATGCCTCTTCTGCTAGCTATAAAAAGGGGGCTTAACTTTGCTTATAAATCAATCTTACAGTTTAGGAAATAAAAACCATAACACTATAGAAGCCTTTAATAAAAGGCTATAAAATTATACACAACCTAATATAAGAAAAATACATACATTCCCTTCCCTGCTAAATTATATTACTACTATAATATATAAGGTTTTTAATTTAATAGTGAGGAAGGGAGTAAAGGGTGGCTCTTAGTATATTATAATTTAATAAAAATGCTTAGTGTTAGACTTCTTTTAGTTAAATTTGGCTAAGTTGCTATTATTATCTTAGAAACCCTAAAAAATATGCTTTGTTTTATAATTTTGCTTAGAATAAATATAATTTCTAATTTAATGTATGCTTTAGCAATATATTCTAACTTTTTGCTAAATTTTTACATATGCTTATATAATACTTATAAATAAAACTTATAAGAGTAAATAAGCAGCTAGATAAACTTTACTTTTAATTGCGCTTAATGCTTTGCTTATAGAAAAAATCCTAAGTAGAATGCCTTTGTTTATAAATAGACTAATAGCTTAAGCAGTGCAACTTTGTTGGTGATTTGTTAAATATAAGTTATAGGTTAATATAATTAAAATAAGCATAATAAATATATATTTCTTTATACTTTATAAATAATTGTAAATAGGGGTAATTTGTGAAATAGATGAGATTATATAGATTATTAAAGAGTTTTACTTTATTTTGCATTATATCCCTACTATTTACCTTAACTAGAACTTTTTATGCCGCTTTGAGATATGCGAGTTAATCTTGCTATTTTAAAGTATTATTGAATGCATTATCTAACAAGATGTATTCTGCCTATTATAAATATTTACAGCTTTATTTAACCTTAGCTTTGCACTTATTAATTTATAGGGTTCTGGTTAGTCAGCTGTATATAAAAGAATTACAATGTATAAAAGGCATATTATTATAATTATTTAGTTTTTTTAGTTTAAGTAATCTTTAGTTGGCTCAAGCTTTGCAATTAGCTTATTATACTTATCAGCTATCTTATATATTTTTTAAAAGGGCTAAACTACTTTGTTAAGGCTTATTTAAATATTATTAACTCTTTCTAGGGTAGTTTATAAACTAGGATGTAAGATATTATCTTTAAAGCTTTTTTTGCAGATTATTTTAATTATTGCAATATTTTAGTATAACTTACTTATCTTAGCGTTAATAGTAACTAAGGCAATCTAATTACTAACGCCTTTTTTAATAAATATATTAGTGTAGATGTTCTAAGAATTAGTTAGCTTAGCTAATAAAGGCAGCCTTTAAATGTTAGCTATAATGGCTTAGCTGTTAAAGATTAATAAAATCTAGCTATATAGCTAATAATAAAAGCAAAAAGATTAAAAAATGATAATTACCCTTAAGGCTGCTGGTAGAGTAAAAAGTGTATTGATTATTATGCTGTGTATAAAGCTAGGGCAGAGATATATATTATATCTTAACGCTTAGATAGCTTATAATTATATAAACTTTTAATCTGCCTAATAATATTTAAAAGTAAGGAGTGGTAAAGTGTATCTTTAATAGCTATAGTTTTTCTTTGCCCTTTTATTTTTTGCATAAATTAGCATAGCAATTTTTAATATTATTAAAACTAGCTAAATCTTTTATTTTGCAGGCTATTGTCTATTAATGTTGTTTTCTAAGATTAGCCTCTTAATCTTTATCTTTATCTTTATCTACTTTATTATCTAAATTTTAATCTACGTTTTATATAGAGTTTATTTTGCTAGCGGTAATAGCTTAATAATTTATAGCGGCGCTAGCGTATTAGCTAAAGTAAAATAGATTAATAATGTATATTAGCAACTTAAAGAAAAAAATCTAATAGGCGATAAGTATTATAAATAATAATAAGCAAATAATTTATAGTAGTATATTAAAGTAAAAAAGTGGTAAAGTATTTGTTATATAGCTATAGCTATCCTTTATTAGTTTTTTTTAAATAGTAACTTTTAAAAGTAAAGCTTAATAGCTATAGTAACGTAAAGCTTATTATAAGCGCCAGCCTTATTGCCCATCTGCAGCTTGCCTTAAGGCATAAAACAAGGCGGTACTTAAGGAAGCTATGTTACCTTTTACTTAGATAGCGGAGCGCAATAATGTTATTTAGTTAGAAAAAGGCATTTTAGTAACGCAAAATAATAAAGTTAACTATAGCAAAATGCTAATAAAAATTTTTAGCAAGCAGGGAAATATATAAGCATTATTTTTAACAAGTTTACTATTATTATTAAATATAAACGTTAAGGTTTTAGCTTATAATAGTAATAGGCTAAAGGAAATCTGCCCCTAGATAGCCTAGCGCGCATTAGGTACTAAGCATATCTTAAAGCTTAATGTCGCCTTAGCTAGATGCCTTTTAAAGGTTTTGTAAAATAGCGTAAAATTCTTTTGCAGTAATAGCGTTAATAAGGTTTAAGCGCATTTAGAAAAAAACTATGCATTAGCGTATATTTAATTAGGCTAATTAAATAAAATAGTTATAAGCGTCTTTAAGCAGCTGGCGTATAGTTTGCATAGCTTAGGGAAATAGGTTTAATAGCGCTAGGCATAGTGTAATTATTTATCTCTGCGCATTAATGCTAGTATATATATTGACTATTATAACTATAGGCCTTATAAAGGTAGCCGTCTTTGTAAACTCTGCAAGCATCTAGGTTATAAGCTTAATAATTATGCCGCTGCTAGTGCTGCTGTGGTAATTATTAATTTACGCAGCTATTTTTTATAAGGTTGCTTAGGGCATTATTTTTTATAAAGTATATATAGCATTTTTAACTTTGCTTTTAGTTTATAGTATTTTTGCGTAAAAGTAAAGGTTTGCTATTGTGTTATATAAGCTGTTTATATTAAAAAAAATGCAGCTGGCAAATGTTAGCAGTAGGTTTTTTTGCTAGTAGTTGTAGATATAGTAAAAGCTTTTAAAGTTTATAGCTAGGATAAAGTTGCTTATAATGTTAACGTAGGTAATAATTAAGATGTCCTAAGGAAACGTTGCCTATATATATTAGATAGTTTAGGCATTTAGGTTGGCTATATTTATATATATAAATATAATTTAGCGGTTAACCTTTTAATATATTGCTTTATATTAAGCCTGCTAAATGTTGTTATAGTTTTAGTTTAAGCTATATAGGAGGATATAAAGGCTAAGGGCATTAAAGGCTTAAAAAAGCATAAAGAAAAATAATCCGCTATCGCAGCCTATATTAAAGATGCTGGTCTTTTTATAAGCCTGCTTGCCAAGGTTAAGTTTTTTTAATATAGCGCTATGCTTAATAGCCTAGGGCAATATAATATTTAAATATAGCAGCAGCAAAAGCTTTGCAAAATTATATTAGCATAACGTACTTCATCAGCAAGTCGCGCATACCACCGAGTCGCACACTTTACAGCCACATCACAACTTCCAACTTCCCAACGCAATTCTTCCACAACCAACAATGCCTATCTAAACTAAAGAAGCATAAATCATCCTAGCCATCAAAGCAATCCAAACATCCAAAAAACTAAATCGCCAAGCCGCTGCAAAGATCTACAACGTCCCCAAAACTACGCTATACAATAAAATAAACAGCAAAACAAGCAAAAAAAAAACTCCAGCCAATACACATATATTAACCAATCTTAAAAAAAATATTATAATTCAATCTATACTAAACCTAGATTTGCGCAAATTTCCACCCCAAATCAACAATGTGCAAAAAATGGCAGATCATATCCTCGCAACGCATACCAAGCAACACATCGGCAAGCAATAGCCCTATCGCTTCGTCCAGCGACAAAAAAAGCTACGCACGCGTTTTTCTCATGCCTACAACTTCCAACGAGCTTTACTCAAAAATCCCAACAAATTATAAAAGTAGTTTCGTCTATTTTAAAATATACAACACAAGTAGAAGATTATAAATAGCAATATCTACAACTTCAACAAGACAAGCTTTATAATAGGTCACATCACTAGCCAGATAGTCGTTACACATGCCAATCAACGCAGAAAAAGCAAAGCTATTCAGCCTAGGAATCAAAAATAGGCAACAACGATTGCTTACATCAGTAGCAACAAGTTTAATATACCCCCATTTCTAATCGTCCAAAGCCAATACCACCTTACAAGTTAATACTCAAAGGGCGGCATTCTAGATAATTAAGCCATTACAACAACTTCTAATAAATAGACCAATAATCTAACAAGTCTGGAATAGCTGAAACATTTCGATAAATATACAAAAGCAAAAAGAAAGGGTGGATATCGGATATTAATCCTAAATAAGCACAAAAGTCACCAGTCGGCCTCTTTCAAAAAATATTACAAAGAAAACAACATTATTCCTATCTATCTACCTTCTCATTCCTCTCATCTTACCCAGCCACTCAACGTCAGGCTTTTTAACAGGTTAAAACAGGCATACAGTCAAAAAATATCAACATTCAGCCAGGCCCATATTACCCACATCACCAAGGTTAAGTTCTTTCTCACCTTCCACGCCGCCTACAAAGCTTCTTTTACTAAAAAAAATATAACTAAAGGTTTTCAAAGTACTAAACTTATCCCATACAACCCAAAAGCTATAATTTCAAAGCTAGATATCAAGTTACAAACGCCAACGCCTACTAAAACCCATTCCACCACCGCCAAACCTTAAATAACTCAAACGCTACATAACCCAACCAAAGCCATTTCACAAGCTACTTTAATCAATACCTCAATCAAAAATCATCAAAAAAGCTCGCCAACACCAATTTTTTCATCAACTAAGCAAATAGCAAAAAAAATAATAAAAATAGCGCATAAAATAACCCTATTATCAACAAAGAACCAAAACCTCCAAGCTACTAACAATACACTTAGCAAGCGTCGCAAAGCCAAAAAAACTCGTCTGCGTCAAAGAAAAACACTTTCTCAAGCAAAGAAAAGTCAAATTTTAGCCCAAAAAAAAAAGGAAACAAAGGAAAAACGCGATAAGGGCAAAAATAATAGTAGCGAGAATAAAAGACCAGCGACTACGCGAAAGTATAGCAACTACAACAAAACTAATCATAATGCGCAAACTTATCAAGTTAATAAAGAAATGTCAAATATATATAATTCTAATTAGTTTTAATTAATTTAAATACTTATTATTAAGTTATTTAAGTTAAAAGTTATAATATAGCTACAAAGTGCGCAACTCAGTAGTATACGCAACTCGCTGATAAAGTACGTTAATGCTTTTTTTTGCAGCGGTAATTATAGGTTTTATATTAAAAAAACGCTATTACACAGCAGTATAAGTAGCTTAGGCAGCTAGTGTTTAATTATTAATTTTTATTAGCTAATTTAAATTAAACATAAATTAATATTATTGCTATTTAATTATATTAAAAAAGGCAAAATATTGCAAAGCAAAGGTTTTAATAAGATAAAAAGCATGCTTTATTATCTTTTTATCTCTTTCTGCTTATTTTTGCTAATATAAGCAATAAAGGGGCTTGCTATAATAGGCCTTGCCTTAATACAGCTTGCAAATAAATGCTTTTAATTATATTATATAAATAAGATAATAATGCAGTTTTAGGCTTTTAATAATGGTTAAAATCATAAGCTAAGCTAATTAAATATAGCTATATTATTATTATTATTGAAATGTTGTTAAAATGCAAGGCATATTATATAATAAGCATATATATAAAGTCTAATATAAAACAAAAGCAAAATAAGATATAAAAAAAAAGAAAACTATAGCTATAGAAATAGAAGAGAAGATGTTTGCTAGCCTATAAAGTTAACTTGCGCCTTTAACCTAACTAGTTCTTGGGCAGCCTAGGGTTTTAGTAATAGCGCTAATGCTGCTAAGCCTTGTATTTAGTTATATACCTAGCTTTAGCCCTAGCTTTATTAGCCTAGACCGCTGTAGCCTGCTATTTTTACTAGCTTTACTTTAATTGTAAGGGCTTTGCCTAGGAATAAAATCTTTCCTTATTTTTATCCTTGCTATAGCCTTCCTATATTTATAAATACCACCTTAGTAATTACTTTAGCTAGCCTTATATAGGCTATCTACTATTATAAGCTGCGTTAGCGCATCTAACTATTAAAGGCAGTTAGTTTTTAAACGTTAACTTTAGCAACTTAGATATAGTAAACATTTATTTAGCCTTAAAACGCCCAGCCGCAAGCAACCAAAGGTAAATAAACATTTAGTGGCTAAGTTGTTGGTTAAGTATATGATAGCAGGATTAAATCCTTTTTTTAATAAACTTATCAAAGCCTTTAGTTAGCAACAATCATATAACCTTGGGAATATTTTATTTAACTAATAGAATTAAAAAATAACTAAGCATATTTTTACAAATCTAACTAATCAATAAGCATATTCTAATTGCAAGCTTATAATCTTAACTAAATCTTTAGGCTTAGACTTATATACATATATGCTTATGCGCTAGGTTTACCCAACTATAGGCAGCTAACCCTAAATTTTACAAAGATAAAAGTAGTCCTAGGTTTATTTCTTTACTGTCTATATTATATTTACCGCTTTTAATAATTTAGTTTGCCTTATATTTAAATGCTGTTGGCTTTTAATATAGTTTAAAACTGCTTTTATCTCTAGAAACTAGGCAGTTACTCTAGATTCTATAATAAGAGCAAATCTAGATTTAAACAAAATCCTGATCTTTATTCCGCCTTATATTTTTATTTTATTAAAGCATATTACCAGCTGCTGGCTTCTAACTTAAACCAAATCTGCTTTTGTTTTTAAAATATAAATAGCCAACTCTATATTTTATAACAAAAGCAGTTTTAAATCTAAATTAAATGCCTGCAAGCCTTTATATTATCTTATATATATATCTACTTTTCAGTCACTTTACTATTATGCTACCAACTTTTAACCTGCAGGCAGCTTTCTCTTTTAATCCTCTATATTATTAAATATAATTAAAATAGTCTAATATTTTAAATATTTGCCTAGCGTTTTATAGATATTATGCAAATAGTAAGGCTTATTTTTAACTAAAAGTCTAATATTGGTTTATTTTACTTTGCATAATATCTTTAAAATAATAACTTTATTTGCTTAGTGGTAGTTTTAATAAAGTTTAAATATTATAAATTATAATAGAGATTTATTTAATATATAATCTTATCTGCTCTGCTTTGCTGCGCTATAGTTAGAGTAGGTTTAAAAGATTGCAGATAATAAAGGTTTTGTCTTATTTATGCATATTTTTATCTTTGCTTAGCGATAGTTTTAGTAGTTAAAGAAATTTGCGCTTTTTTTTAAAGTAACTTTAATAATCTAGTCTTAAAAAGTAATAATCTTAAACTTAATGATTTATTTACTTAGCAATAGTCTTATAAGTCTAGGTTTAAAAACCCTTAATAAGGTTTTATCTTAAAATAAAATCTTTATATAATCTTATTCGCTAAACAGCAATCTTAGTATAGTTTGAGAAAGCTGTGTTAATCTAGTAGCGTTGCTGTAATATAAGAGACTTAGTTTTTATAGCCATAGAATAGCATTGCTATAATTTAATAGCTAGCTTTGCCATGGTAGGGGAAACATAATCTTAATAGCTTTAAAGCAATAAGTAATATAATAGCATTGCTATAATAAAGAGACTTAAGTTTATTAATAATATTACTATTATAACTTAATAGCTTACTATAATATAAGAAACACTTAGCAAAAGTAGAGATATAAAATAACTAGCCTTTTAAGCAATAGAGAAATAAGATGCCGCTATAGTTAGATTTATACTTTTTTCTTGCTACTAAAAAAACTAGTAAAGTTTAGCAGCTATTATTATAATTTAAATTTAGTAATTGCAATTAATACCTATTACCCTTAGCTATTGCTTTATATTGCCTTAATTGCTATTTTTAGCGCAAATAGTAAAATAATGCCTTTTGTTTTATACTATATAAGCGCTTACTCTTACAATCAAGCTATTAATAAAATAAAAGGGGCTTAAGATAATAGTTAAAGTTAGCCAGGCAGTTTAAGAGGGGCCTTATGCAATTAAAACTAGCGCAAACCAGTCTGCCACCAACCCCCTTAGCTACTAAAATTTTTACAATGTAATAAACTTATTTTTAAGCTAAATCTAGCGGAGATTTTGCTATAGTTAATGATTATAAGGTTGGCAAGGCTATATTTTGCGTTAAATCTATAAAGTTTAATTGTTGCAGTTTTATTTTAAAAAGAAAGAGATAGGGAAGGGTAGTTATAGTAGAAGAATAGTTAAACCTAGGTAGAAAAGTAGGGGCAGGCGAAAAAAGGCCTAGATTAGAGGGGCTAAAACTATAGCCCTAGGCTGCGTATAAAAACAGCCTAGTTAGCTTATAAGCTAGCTAGTCTTTTTTAGTAGCCTTAGCGCTTTGGTCTGCGGCAGACCAGCGTATAGCTGCTATTATTCTACAATTAAAAAATTTCTACTATATTTAACTTGCCCACCCATTAGGCCTTAAATTGATGTGAATAGATAAGGTAATTACAAAGGCTAAAATGGGTTAAAGTGGGCGTAGGAAACTAGTGGAGCTCTTATTAATTTAATTTAACTGCGTAGAAAACATATATAAATAGATAATTAATTAAAACTATTCTTAGCTAAGTTAAGCAATAGAAATTTTTTAAGTATATATTAGCTATAGTTTTATTTATTTTATATTATATTAATTAAATACTTAGATATAATT
>JALRMF010000739.1:0-13278 GCA_026120015.1 Dendrostoma leiphaemia
TATTATTAATAGTAGAAATGCTTAGAAGGATAATTTTAGCGCTTTTTTCCTTAATAATAATATTATAAAAAGCTTTTCTAAGACTAGTGCTAGTAATAGTAAAAATAATAAAGGTAATAAAGGTAAATTATTTTAATATAAGAAATATAATAAATAAAAACTAATAAGTTTTATATAAATAATTTTAAGCGCAATAAAGCTATCAAGGGCGCTAAGGATACCTTTTTTAGCAAGCCTTTTTTTTCTAAAACAATTAAAAAAGTTAAAACTACCATTTGCAACTATGCTAATAAGCTTTTAGCTAATTTTCCTAAATACTTAGCATTTAATATAGCTTATATTATGCCTTATATTAACTATATCTAAAGCGCTTATAGTAAAAAAAGCAATAAAATCTGCCTTAATAAGTTTAAGAAGGCTAATAATAAGCGCTATATAAAGTGTTGCAATTATTACAATAAATATTTACATGCTTATACTTTTATTTCTAAGGTTTTTTTGCCTATTATCTACTTTATTCAGCGTAAGTAATTAGCTTTTTTAAATGCTTATGATTATGCTAAGAAGTAGTAGCGCTAGATAGAGGAGAATTAGATTGCTAATGCGATTAAAAAAGCATATGGAAAACTTATCTCTAAATGTAATTATCTTTATATTAATACCTTTGCAACTTATATAAAAAAGGCTTGTATAGCTTAAAAGGTTTTAATAAAGCTGTTTAAGGGTAATTATTATAATAATCTTAAGCATAAAATTAAGCGTAGTAATATAGCCTTTTAAAAAAATGCTTTTAAGCTAAAGTGCGCTTAAAAAGGTGTTTTTGCAGTTTAGTTTAATGTAGACTTATAATTAGAGAAGCATACTAAGGCTTTGGCTAAGCTTAGCAAAGCTTTAAATAAGGTTTTTCTTAAGCTTTGGGCGCTTTGAATAGTATGTTTTATGCTTGGATATTATAGTTATAAATGCTTAGATTAGCAGTTTTAGGCGTTAAAGTATTTTAATAAATATTGGCAAAAAAAATAGGCAGTTTGTTTAGCTGATTTTAAAAATTTACAAGATTATAACTATGCTGCGTTTAGCTTTTATAGCGCGTTGGGTAAATAGTATTTTAGTAGACAATTTATAATCTTAACTCTTTTTTTATATTTTATAAGTTTATTATTACTTTAAAATGCTTAAATAAAACTTATGCTAAAGATTTTATAAGCTTATTTGTAGGTATTTAATTATATTATTTTTAAAGGTCTCTCTTAGAAGCTTTAAACTTTTCTTTTGCAAAGTATAAAGCTTTTTTACATTTAATAAATGCTTTATTTACTATTGCATTAAATATATACTATATAGTTTAATAGCAATGGTTAGCGCTTAAAACTAGCCTTTTAAGCTAATTAAGCAAAAAGGTAGTTAAGAAATTTAACTAATGTATTTTATTAATCTTTTTTATAAAAGCGATTGCATATATATACTTTGCCTTTAGAGCTTGCTTAATTTTCTTTGATTTTTATAGCGGTTGGGTCAGCTTATCTAAAGCGCCTTGGCTTTAAGTAGTAAAAAGGCGCGTATTTTGCGCAGTGTAAACGTTTTCAACAGTTTTTTTAAGCTCTTTTTTAAGTAAGCTAGTATTTTAAACGTTATGTTTTAAAGAGCTAATATTTTTAATGTTATATTTTAAAGTGTTTAATAAGGTTAAAAGTCTTTATCCTATATATTATTATTTTAAATTGCTTAGTAAAAGTGGTTTAAATGCGTTATTTTGATTATCTACCCTTAAGTTTTAATTTAGTAAACTATTTAAATCTTTGTTAGTAGGGTCTCACTTGGTTAAATAGTGCACTATTAGGTTATGCAATGTATTCGTTTATTAGTGATAGTTAGAAGAAAGAGAGGCTATTTACGTCGGGGAACGAGGCTACGGAAGGTGGCTTATGTTCCTTTTTGTTCTGCACTAGCCGTGGCTAGCTAGCGCCGGTCTGCGGCGGACCAATCTTTTAATTAGACAAACGTAGGCTCGGTTCTTCCTTCCAGCTATAAACCTACACTGGCAGTTTTTCTTTTTTGCTAGCTGTATAATTATACACTTTCTTCTACCGTTATATAGAGACGTTCTAAATAGGCAATTGCCTGCTTAATAAAGTTAGCCATATACATATATACTTCTTTTTCCTATCCTTCTTCTCTTTCTCTCTTTTATTACTTTAATTTATAGCTTTCTTTATAAATCCTTTCATTTATATAGCTAATTAATTATTGTTAATAAGCTGTTTTAAAGCTTAATTAAGCAACGCTTTAATTATAGCGTTAGCTAAGTTATTGTTTCCATTAATTTATTTAATTTTTAAGATGTTTTACTATTTATATAATTAACAAAGTGCTATTATATTAATTATTAAATGCTTTTCTTTTGTTATACCAAGCTTAATATAGCATTTATATAATAAAGGAAATAGGTAAAAGACTAAGTTAGTTTATAATTAGTTAGATTATTGTTGCAATTGCTAGTTAAATATTAAACTTATTAACTATGCTATAGATTTCTAACGCTAAAACGCTCTAAGTAACTCTTTTGCACTTAATAAAGCTTTAATAAATAAGGTTGCCTTAAATTGTAAATTAGTTGTTTATATATATAACTTTGTTTGCAAAGATAAATATAAATCTAATTTAAAAGCTTAAATTTTAATTATTTGTAAATAAGCCGTTTGCAAATATAAAGAGTTTAGTGGTTAAAAGGTTAAGGGGCATATATTATAAGCTTTGTTAAAGGTTGCTTGCTTGCTAGGCAAGGCGCTTATTTAGCATAGCATATTTAGCTTTGCTAAGGTTTAAAGTTTAAGCAATAGTAAAAAGGTTAAATGCTGCTTTTAGCTAATAGATTAAGGCAATATAAGCATTTTAGGCTTTTTATTTTAAATAGCGTTAAGCATGGTTTAAAAACTTAGCGTTAACGATAATAATCTTTATGCTATAACTCTTTTATTGCAAAAGAAGGTTATTGTTATTAAGTAACAACTTAGCGCTATTAAACTTAAAAGGTGTTTTTGCTAACAGCAGTATCTTAGGTTTTACTTAAAACTTAGCTTTTTTTAGCTTTTTATCTTTAGTATTTGTAAAAAAAGTTATTGCTAAGATTAAAGTATTGTTTATCTATATATTTACTAAGCTAAATAATAATAATAGCCCTTTTATAATTAAAAGATATAGGTTATAAGTTAACGTCTTTATGCCTAGTTTTTTTTAATAGTAGCTTTAATATATTGCAAACTAATGTACTTTTGCTTTAGCAATGCTATATAATAGTTTAATTACTTAAATAATTATTTTAGCAAGGTATTTATTCTTTAGTTTATTTAAAAAAGTAGCTAAAATAGTATAAAATAGTTTTGTTTATAATTATAAGTAGGCTTGCATAATATTACAAAGTAATAGCATTATTTTTTAACTTAAAAATAAAGGTGCTAGGGCAAAAAGCAATTGCTAGCTTATACGTTAAAATATAGGCGATTATATAAGAATAGCTTTTTTAGCTATATTATTATAGCCTTAGATAATAAGGCGAGACTTTTTATAAGGCTTAAAGGTTTTGCCTTTGATTTTTTATATAATATAAGACTTAAATATATAGTAGCTGCTATGTTTAGCCTTATTATATTGCTTAAAGCTAAAAATGCCTTAGCTAATAAGGTTTTTTACCTTATGTATGTTAAACTTTTTAAACGAGGCTTTTAAACGAGGCTTTTAGCGCTGTAATAATGCTATTATTTTATAGCTTAATAGCTAGTTTATAGTTACTTAAATATAATAAATAAATCTTTAAGAACAACTTAGAGAATGCTAAACAGGCTATTTAGCAATATAAAAAGTTTAAAAAAAATATTGCTAAGTAAAAAAGAATTAAGCTAATAATAAAAATAAACCAGCTAAAATCCCTTAAAAAGGTTAATTAAGGAAAAAGAATTAATAACCCTAAAGGGTTAAAAAACCATTTTATATTCGCAAAGGCACACTAGCTTAAATATTTTAATTAATATTAATAAATAAGATAAATTATAATAAAGATAAGCTATAATTGTAGGTTGATAGCTATAGCAATAGCCCGGTCCGCCTTGGACTGGAGGCATACGGCCACCAGAAGGAACCAGCTGGCCAAATGGCTAGCCGGGCCGATTCGGCCCAACAGCAATTGGAAGGAATCGTACGCGTGTACGCCTAATCCCTTTGGCGTACGACGATAGTTTCCCTTCCGTTCCTTCTGCTAGAGAATAATTATTAATAACAATAGCAATACACTTATTTTCACCCCCTATTCAGACCTTTTTATATATAGAGATTGACTTATCAACACTAATCAGTGGTTAAATAGTTAACTATAGATAGCAAGGTAAAAAAGATAAATCTTGTTTTGAAAACTACTGCAACGTTCTCTAAAAGGGGTGTACCACTTATAATGATAGGCTTTGTGCTTTTAGCAGAAAATAATAAATAGCTTGCAAAGGGATTTTAATGAAATTATCACTAGCAAGAGGCTGTTTTCTTTAACTGTTAAAGATAGCTAAGAGACTTTAGCAAAAGTTATCACTAGCAACCCTTTTAGTGCATCTGCAACGCAAAACAACGTATAAATAACTTTAAAACCTTTTTATAAACGCTGGTAGCTTGTTTAATGTTATATTATACTCTTAAAAAGACGATTAATTCTATACAAAGACACTAAAACCTCTTACAAGGTTATAACGGCAAGCGATTAACCAGCAGACCTCTTTATTGAGTGCTTTTGCTCTTAAAAAAATCTCATAATTTTTTCTATTTTTACCATACAACGAAGACACTAACGGCGTATATATATATAAATATGTCAGCAACCCTAAAGCACCCTATACTGTATTCCAACCCTTTTCCCATTTATTTTTACTTTGTTTTTAGGCGTATGCATATATATATAACAACTTAATTTCCCCCTTGCTTTTTACCCCTTGCATTTTATTACTATGCTATATTTATCCTAGGAATCTTTATCCCTTAGATTAAGCAACCTAAATCAAACTAGTATAGCTAATCTTAATAGTTTAAACAACCCCTTGGTTAAGGAGACAAAAACTCTAGTATTTAACCATAATGCCTAGCAGCTTGTTTTAGTGTTAAGCAACCTTTTAACAGAAACCAAAATCTCCTAGGCAATATAGCCCTTACTTAACGCCTGCCTTTAGTATAAAAAAGTATAGCTAGGCGCTAGTTAAATATATTTAAATATAGCAATTGCTAGGGCAATTGCTACTTACCCTAAGTAATATAATAATAACCTTTTCTATTACTTTTATAAGGATTTTAGTAGATAAACTGCTGATATATTTAACGTTATCCTCTTTAACTTGCGCTGTAACCTTAAGCAAGTCTTTTGTTAAAATAAAGTTTATATTAAGCAAAATAATGCTTTTATTAAATTATATTTAATAGCTTTTACTGCTTGTAAAAAACCCTTTAAGTAGGATTTAGTTAAGCTTTAAAACTAAAAACTTAACCTAAGGTTATGCGCTTATAAATAGTAGCAAAGCATCTTACTACTAAAACCTTTTTAACCTTTATAATAAGAAAAAGCGCCTTAGCAAAAGCCTTAGATTTGTTAAGAGAAACCCTAGTAAAAATAACCAAATAGCATATAATAAACTATTAAAAAACCCTTGGCATACTCCTAAGTTAAAGAAGCTTTAGAAAGTAGCCTATAACAAAGCCTTTTGCTATTATTGCCTTTATTACGCCTGTAATAAAACCCTTTGCAACCACCATCTTTACTATACGTATAATAAACTATATAACGCCTATAATTAAACCTTTTAAAGATGCCCTCTTAGTTATATTTGTAACAAAACTCCTTAAGGTTGCCTTTAAAACAAGGCCCCTTTGCATTAATTTTAATAGATTATATAATAAAATTACAATTGTTACCCTTTAACTGTTTATATATATTATATAATACTTTATTTTTAGTATTAAAACCGCTTATATATTGTTATAATCTTTAGCGGTATAATCTATATAAAACCCTTTTTTTAATCAAGTATTTAAATAATTATATTAACATTTAAACCTTAACCAGCTTTATAAAAATATATAGCTAAGATTAAAAGTATATAGGCAAGCTATATAACTTTTTAGATAATAAGCTTAAGACTTTCTTTGGTTTTTGCTAGCATGCTTAAATCAAGCTTAGCTAGTTTTACGCTATTTCTTTAAAGATTTTAACTAATTGCGCTTAACAATTTTATAAAAGCTATATTACTTGCTTTAATATATTTGCAAAAGCTTATATTAAGATTAAATAGCATTTTAACACAAAAGTTAACTACTTTTACTATTATATAAACTAAACTTTAATAATCTTTAATAAGATTAAATAGTAAAATAAAGGAAAAGACCTTTATAAAGTTTTTAAAATCTTGCTTAATAAGCTATAATTATGCTAATATGCTTTGAGACTAGATTATATAGATAAATAAGCACTTAAGACCATAGTAATCAAAGCTTGCCATAGAGTATATAAACTTAAATATGCTTTTTTTAAGCCTGTCATTACCTATAAAAAGCTATTTTCCAACCTATGCTCTTTAATTAAAACTTACCTTGCCTATAGTTTATAATAGTAATTAACTGCTAACAAAGCAAATAACTAATATTATTTAAACTACTGCTATAATAATAACTAT
Organism: Dendrostoma leiphaemia; assembly: GCA_026120015.1. Lineage (NCBI taxonomy): Eukaryota > Fungi > Ascomycota > Sordariomycetes > Diaporthales > Erythrogloeaceae > Dendrostoma > Dendrostoma leiphaemia. Next base: position 6,699 of record JALRMF010000739.1, read on the forward strand.
AGCAAAGGTAAAGGCTTTTGCGGCAGCCTTTATAGCGGCTTTTATCTATGTAATGGCTTCTAAGGCCATAATAGCAACCACTATAACAACCGCCCTTCCTAGCAGCATACGCCTTAGAGAAAAAAGTGCTATATATATAGCAAAAAAGATTATTAGTTAATAAAACACTCTTAAGAGAAATGCAACCGATTATATAACTAGTTTATTGCCAACTGCTAATTTAATAGTAATAACCCTAATAGTTTTAAAATATACCTAGTAAGTTATAAAGGTGATAAAGCAGACTAAATATAGCTAGAAGATAAGGTTAACAACGATGATAAAAACTATAAAAAAAAAACCAAAGCCTTTATTTAGCTTGCAAACCAAGGCTTTCTATACTGCCTTACTAGCAATAACGTTTATTTTGCTAATAGCTTTAATATAAACGCTATATAATTTTTTATTAAAAACCGCTATACCTAGTTACAATTCTAAGGCATATTACTTAATATAGGTGCTGCAAGGGTATCTACAGCTAAAAAAGAGCAATTCCTTGCCCTACAACAAAAGGACCCTTTTATTAAGCTTAATAAATCAATAGCAAAACAAGCTTTAATCAAATTTGGCAAGGGATTAGTAATAAACTTAATTGGAACTATTGCTGTTAATACTCTAATTAAGCGCGTTAACTTTTATATGCTAGACGCTTTAACGCCCTTTTTACTTTGTTTTGCAGATATAAACCGCCTATGCATTTAATTTAATAACCTAATAGACTAATTTATCTATAACAATAAAACCATCTTTATTATATGCAAATGGGGTTATTTATAGTTTTTTTTAAGTAAAGAGAAATAAACAGGCATCTTTCTTATAAAAATAAAGCTATAACGCCTTTATTGTTGCTTTGGCTACTTGGCAATATACTAACTTTATTAGCTGCTTAAAAAGGCTAATTATAATAATATTAATGAGGATGTATTATAATTAATTGAAAAGTTTTGTTATTATTGCTAATTGCATAGCAATATTTTCTAGCGCTTTAAGTTTACTTTAAAAAACAACTATGAGTTTAATTACAAAATCTTTGCAAACGTTATATATCTTAAAAGTTGCCCTATTCTTTACATTTTAAACTCTTTAATAGCTTTTTATAGCAGCTGTTTTCTTTTATTTTTATTAGCTAAAAATATTTAGGAAGCCCTACGCTTACTATAGATTAATATTTATTAAAAACCTTCTAATGTAATTATATACAATGCTAGCACTAATTTTGCCTCTATAGAGTTTAGATTAGAAGCTAAGCTAATAGAAATTATATATAAATAGGTTCCTATTAAAGCCCACTAGTTAATTAGTAAGCTAGAATAGTACTATGCTTTACTCTAACGAGCCTTTGATATTTTGTATAATAAGCTTTATAATACAATGTTTAACAAAGCAATTTTGCAAATAGCTCTCAAAGCTATTAATAATATTATTAAACCCTATAGGCTTATTTCTACCCTCTTTATTTTCAGCGTATACCCTTATATAACAACTAATTCAACCCTATCGCTATTAACTGTTAAGAGAGCCAAAGCAGTATAAAAGGCTATAAAAGCATTATGTAAGGCAGTAACTAAGCGCTAAGTAAAGGGTGCCCTTAACACTTAAAATAAACTGTCTATTGCAGATATACTTAAGCTTTTATTTTAAAGTAAGGTATAGGTTTAGCAAGAGAAAAACAGCTAGCAAGAGCTTTATAAGATTATGGCTATCAACGGTTATAATGTTACCCTTAAGATGCTTAATAAGCCTGCTACCTTTAGATCAACCGTCCTCTAACCCTACTATTGCAATCTTAATACCTTTATTCCTTTTCTTCTCCTAGCAACCATTTATCGCAACCCTAATACTAATACTCTTTCTCTTTTTTTAGCAACTAACAATAAAGACTACTAGCCTTTTAATAACGCTGCTAATGTTGTTAATGCCGTTAGCAATATAATTATAATTGTTATAGAGCCTAAGTAAAAGGGATAACCTCTTAGCTTAAAAAATAAGTCGGCTAACACCTTTTTAATGAGGAAAGAAGAAAATAACTATAATCTTGCTATTAAATTAAGAAATAATGGTATTATAATAACCCTAGGCAAGCTATTTAAAGCGTTTAACGCCTAAGAGGTAAATAACCTTGTTAGCTATAGCGTCTTTAGCTTTAAACACTATAGCAAAGCTAGGCATAATAGCTATTGCATCTTTAAGGCTTATATGGTATAGAAAGTCAAGGGCAAGACCACTAAGCCCTATAAAAAGTCACGCTTAGTTATATAAAGCTATAATAATAAAGAAAAAGCGTTTATTTTAACGTAGTCTCTTATAATTTAATATGCTAGCTAATAGTTGATTTTGGCCCTTGTGCCGTTATTATTGCAAGGCAGCATAACACTATTATTATGCAATATTACCTAAGCATACCTATAGTTATAAACTAAACTTATATATATTATACTAGCTGCTATTTTAGCTGCTCTATAAACTAAATATTCCTAGAATATTATTATTAGGGTAATTAAGCTACTTTACAGCATTGCTAAAGCATGCGTTTACTAGTTTGCTATATACTAAGGCTACCATTAAGAAAAGCTTAATATATTAACCTTAACTTATAACCTATGCCTTCTAATTACTAATAAATTTTTAGAGACTTTTAGCCTTATTAATATACAAACTAATAATATCCTTATCTTAGCTATATTAGCTTTTTTAGCATTAAAAGACTAAAAGTTGCAAAAAGCCTAGTTTAAAGCTAAGCTTAAGACCTTTCTCTTCTCTAATACTGCTTTAGATTTTAATAATGCTATATTAATAATAAATAAAACTAAGCTAAACCTAAAGTAAAAGGGTTAAAGCACTAAGATTATTTTTATTAATCTTAAGTTAGCTAACTAGGCCTAATAATATATAAAGCAATATGCCTATAGTGCTTATATTGCCTTAATTTGCTAATTAAAGGCTTTTTTTAACCTATTTATTGCTGCTTAGATTTAAAACCCTAATAAAAACAATTATATAAAGCTTAATAGTCGCTTATAGTAGCAACTTAGTAACCTATTAAGAAGGCTATAATATATCTCTCTTAATCTAGCAATAGCTAAGCTTTTTGCATTTGCTAATAGCTTTTTAGCTAGCAACAAAGATTTAAGCTCCTAGATTAAGTTTATTCTAGCGATTGGAAATAAAACTAGTACTAATAGTTAATTTATATTAATAGAAAACCTTATGCATTAAAGTTCCACTAAGTGCAAAAGGGTTACTTAGAGCTTTTTAGCATTAAAGATCTATAAAATTATTAACGCTTTTAATATTAGTCTCTTAATAAAAACAACGCTCCGCTTAATAACCAATAAACTTAGCCTTTCTATAATGCTTCTAGTTATTTATATAGACTTATATTCTTTATATAAATGCCTAGTTAAATTAAGTATAACTAGAGAAAAAAGGCTAATAATCAATATAATAGCTTTACGTTAATTATATAAACGGCGCAAGATTATAAAGATATAATAGGTTAATAGCAATAATAACCCCGCCAACGCTATAATAAAGGCTATATTAAATAGAGCGCTGGAACGCTTAGTCAACAATAATAAGTTAATAATATAAATAAAGGGTTTTGTTTAAAGGCCTATAAACTAGGCAATAAGTGTGTTTCCTTTATATAATATAATTGTTACTTATTTCTTTTTTATTTAGGCAATTGGTTGCTTATGGCTTAAGTTTTAAACTAATTTTTCACAGCATATAACGAAAAGTTACAAGCTGATATAAAAGACTGCCAGTATAGGTTGATAGCTATAGTAATAGCCTAGTCCGCCTTAGACCAGAGGCATATAGCCACCAGAAGGAACCAGCTGGCCAAATGGCTAGCTGGGCCGATTTGGCCCAACAGCAATTAGAAGGGACCGTACGCGTGTACGCCTAATCCCTTTAGCGTACAACAATAGTTTTTCTTCCGTTCCTTCTGCTAGAGAATAATCATTAACAACAATAGCAATACACTCGTTTTCACCCTCCATTCAGACCTCTTCGTATACAGAGATTAACTTACCAATAATAATATTAAATATCTATCTTTAAGATGCAATCTAAGATAAAACCCCGCTTATTTATTAAAATAAAAGGCATAATAAAGCGTATAAATCTAAGCCTACTTATTTAAAATAGTTATAATAATGCTATAACCATTATTAGACTAAAAAAACTTGCTTAAATATAGAATTGAAAAATTTAAAGTTAAAATATATACATTTTTGCCTATATTAATAATACCTTAAACTAATAACTTTTTCTAGAAAATTTAAATGCTAAGTTAAAAATAAGGCAAAGTAGCAATGTTTTTGCAAAAGCTATATTAGCATATTTTAATAATATTATTTTAGCCTATAGGATTTTTGCTAATAATTACAAGGTTATTATTTATTCTTTTATTAAAGCTTATTTTTAATAAGTTAAATAAAAAGTATAAATACTTATAAGATAAAGTAATTTATTATGCTAGGTAGCAAAAATATTGTAAAAGCATCTTTTAGCATAAGCAAGCATTGTAAAAACTATACTAAGCTAGTAAAAGAAACTAGCAATAATAAAAACCTATTATAAAGATTAGTTAATTAGCTAGCTCTGCTCAAAGGCATAAAAAAATACTTATAATAGGTTTTTTTAATAATATTATAAGCTTATTGCTATTATTAAAACTATAGAAAAGATTAACACTAAAAACACGCTTTTAATTAATAATATTGCTAATAAACTAAAGTATATTTTAAACACTATTACCTTATAAAGCATTAACAATGTTATTATTAAGTTTAAGCATATTAACAGTAGGGATGCTTTGTAAATTATGCTTGTAAGCAGTTAAAATTTTATTAATACGCATAAATATAATATTATTTATATAGTTAATTATGCAAAGAAAATAAAGATAAAGATAATAGCAGAGATAAAATATATTTTATTTATTAAAGGCAGAGCTTTTAAAATACTAAGCAAAACTATTCTTAAATAGCTTTTGCCGCTGCTAGTTAAAGAATTAGCGCACTTTAAGGCGCTAAATAAGCTAATAAACTATGCAAAGTTAAGATTAAGGCTAAGCAAAGGAAAAAAAAAGTAATAATACTTACTTTTTTTATTAATTAAAACCTAAAAAAAATTAAACATAAGCTTAAATATATAGCAAAGCATAATAACAATTAGCGATTAATAATTAAAGATTAAAAGTAAAAAAAAAAGACTAGGCGTTGTATAATAAAACAAACTAATAATTAAAAACAATAAGCAGCTTAAAGTTATTGCATAAAAGAGAAAAGTTAAAGTTGCAAATTAATAAGTAGGCTAAGTATGTAATTTTATACTTAAACTATAAAAAGCTTAAACTATTTACCTTACTAGCTACTGCCTACTAATTACAGCTATTGCTATTATAAAAAAAGAGATAATAAAGTAATTTTGCTACTTAGGCAGGCTATTATACACCTTTAAATAATAAGCTATTAAAAAATTTAAACAAAAAAGTATAAGATTAAATAAACTTAAAAGGTTAAAAAAGCAACTAAGATTATAAAAAAAAGTTAAAACCAAAGCAATAGATTAAATAAAAAGTAACTAGGTAAATAGCTATAAGAAAGGCTACTAGCCCTATTACTAACTATTATTATTATTATTAACATGGTTATATATTAAGCGACATAGAATATCAAGTAATATACTTTTTTATTTTATGCAATCTATCTACTCTAGCGCGTTATTTTTCTATAACTACTTATAGAATTTACCCTAAAAGAAAGCTGTATTATCTTTGCTATTAAAGCAGTTAGGTTATTAAAACAAATTAGCTAAAGATGCGCTATAGCGCTGTATAATATTTTTTATGCTACTTTTAGCTATTATATAAGGGGCAGAGTATTATGCTTAATGATATGTTTAAATAAAATTATGCTAACTAAGCTAGAGAAGAAAGTAATTGTTAAATATATTTTAGATTAAGATGCATAAGGGTTTTTGTTTTAAATTGCTAATGTAAGAGATATAGCTAATTATCTTTTTAAAGCGCGTAGCAAAGGGCACATTGAGATAAATTAGCTATATTGCTTTATTATATAATGCTTTAAGTTTAAAATATATATTAATTGCGTTTATAATTATTAAAGAGCTTGCTGCAAGGATTTAAAGGTTTTAGGCGATTAGTTTTGCTTATATATAAATATAAAGGCTAAGTATAAAGTATAAGATTGCAATATTTATAATTTTAATAAAACTAGCTTTATAATAGGTAGAATTTAGTTGTTTATAGTAGTTATATGCGCTAAGGGCGTTAAAAAGCTAAAATTAGTATAGTTTAGCAATTAGAAATAGGCAATAGCGATAGTTTGTATAAGTAGTGATAGATATGTAATGTTGCTGTTTTTAGTGGTTTAAGGCAGAAATTATTTTGCTAACTAGTATACTTAGGCTAAGTTTTTAAATAATTAGATTATTAAAATAATTTTTAATAAATAAATTAATAATAAAATAAGCATTAAATAGCTATAGTATTTTAATTAGTTTTTTAAGC
>JALRMF010000073.1:0-121578 GCA_026120015.1 Dendrostoma leiphaemia
ATATTAAAATAGCTCTTTAATATTAATTTTAAAGGCTATTAACTAGCTTTTCAAAGCTATATAAGTAATTATTTACTAAGTTACCCTTATATAATTAAAAAACTAAACTCTTTATAAAGTAAATAAAGCGCTTAATAAGCGTTATAAAGCTAAAAAAAACTTAATTATAAGATAAGAGAACGGATATTTGTACTGTTATTTTTGGATATTTCACTATAAGTAGACTCCTTTATCGCTAGTAGATGTATAAATCAACCCCACTATCTGCAACCTAGCTAAAATCGCAGCAATATAAATACAGCATTTATTACGGCACATTTTAGTTAATTATACTTAATTACAGTCTATTGTACCCTCATCTTCTTTTTATATTGCAAACCCTCTATAAAAGTAATTAATTAGATAACGCTGCTACTTAAATATACTTCTTTATTATCTCCTCTATAGCTGCTGCTAGTCTGTTAACAGTTTATTTAATAGGCGCTTTACTAGTCTTAAGCCTTTTAGTCGATAGCTTAATCAACGGCTTAGTTAACAGCTTGCTAAACCTTATCTTATACACCTTCTTTCTTATACTGCTAGCAGCTCTGTTTCTTTCGTTGGCAACGACCTTCGCCTTGTTGTTAGCAACGATAATAAGCTATTATAACGCAGCTATAAGCGCCTTGTCTCTCTTTGCCTAGCATATAATAGCAACGTCTTTTTAGTTTAGCAAAATAAAGGTATTATAATTATGCTTAAAGCTAGAAAGCACTTATTAAACTAATAACGTAATTTGGCCAGTCTGGTCGCCCGCCTTTTAAGGGTTTTTGCAGCTAAGGGTATAAGTATTGAAGGTTGTTTATAAAGCTATTATAGATTTGCTGCTACTTGGAAATATAGTCTCCTTATCTCTTAAAAACGTGCCTATGTTTCTTAGGCGCCTGCGAGTATTTATTATAATCTTTAGCTTGCCTATAGCTAAGAGAGGATTTTTATTAAAAAGGTTATAACTAAGCTAGTGAAATTTAGCAACGTTTTTTTTTAATAAAAAGCATATTTGCCTTTATTTTATTAGCAATTTGGCTAGGGCATATAATATTATATTAAAGCTATTGCTAGCATTTGCAAGATTCCTCTTCCTTTATAATTATATATGTGTATTATAGAATTTTGCTGCGTAGCATTGCTATAGCTTATAAGCCTTTTTTTGCTACTATTTTAAGTGCTAGGTATATAATTTGCAAAGGTAATTTTCTTATCTATGCAATGCTATTATACTGCTATAAGCTAGCAATTTTTTATTTAGCTTTTTTAATATAGTAATTATAAGCAGTTTGATTAAAGGCAAGATTAATATACTAAATAAGGCATTATATATTATTAAAGCTATAGTTAAAGTAGCGTTTAACCCAGCAGTGCTAAGATTTAATTAAAGATATAATTTATATACTTTAGTTATAATTTTAAAAGGTTTTATAAGCAGCCTAGCAGGCAATAATAACCTTACCTTTATTAATATACTATTTTAAAAGGTAAATAATTATATTAATCTAGTCTGCAAACTCGTCTTAGAAGCGTTACTACACCTTTTTATATACTATACAATTAATGCTATACTCTATAAATTTAATCAAATTAAATAAACCTTAATAAGTATAAAGAATTTGTTTTAAAACAATAAAAGGTATAGAGAACTTATTTTAGGCTAGCGCATTAAATGTTTTTAAGTCTTTATCTTTATCTTCCTTAAGATCCTTAGCTTTGTTAGGAGGTATATTAGCGAAAGGCACCTAGCCGCGGGGCTGCTTTTACTTTTTCTTAATGTTAAAAATAATATTTATATTAATATAAAATACACAGAGTTATTATTTTATTATAGAAAATTTATATGCAATAACATTAATAAAAGCCTTATTATAATCTATAATAATTATATTTAGGTTAGTAAAAATGCTACAAAACTTAAAGAAAAACTGCAATTGCGCTAGCAGCTATTAGAAACCCTCTTCTCTCTTATTGTTAACAAGCCTTTGGAATAGTGGCAAAATCTTCTTAATATGCAAGACTATAATGCCTTAAAAAAATAGCATCTTTTTGCTATTTATGCTATATGTATAGTCTACTAAGAAATTACATGCAAAGCAGTACTTTTTAAGCTATTAAATCTATTATAGCAATGCCTAGACTAAGCTAAATATATCGCTATTATTGTTTATATACTACTTATACTAATAGCCCTTTTCTTTAAATTTAATTATAATAGCTTAGGTAAGTTAATATATATTATACTAACTCTTTTAATAGCTTTGCAGCTAATTTTTAATAATATTTTTCTTAAAAAGAAAGTTTGGGAAGTTTCTTAAGACTATCTTTATAAGCTTGCAAAGCTTTATAGCAGAGTTTTTTATTATTAGCTTAAAGCAAGTTGTAATCTTTAACATAAGTTTATTTTAGCTGCGCTAAGCTTTTAGCATATTTTAAGAAGCGTAATTATAATAGGCGCCTTTTTTTCCCTTATATACCTATTTGCTGTTAAAATCTTTTATCTTTAAAATAAAATAAGTTTAAAAGCAGTTGTTTTTAATAATAATAGACTTAATATTTCTTATTATAATAAAAGTTTGCTTAAGGCTACAATTACACTAAATATAGGCATATAAAGGTTTAAAACAGCGTTTAAAAGTAGTATAACCAGTAGCTTTAATAAAGCAGTCTAACTTTACCTTTACCTCTTTATATATATTATATTCTTTTAATATAAATTTAAGCTATATTAATAGGTTAACTAAGGCTGGCTAGCGGCTGTTATTTGCTACAATGCTAGCATTTTAACCCTTATAAGCTGCCTTATTTTTAGCATTTAAATAAGCATAATCTAGGAGAGCTGCTATTGCTGCAACGTAGTAATTTAAGATTTAATTAACGTAAATATTATTCTTAGTGTTGATTTAATTAATTAACATTGTTTTTATGCTTAGAAAAGTTTTTTAATAATGCGCATAGTTAAGTATTATGCAAAAAAAGATTTTAGGTAAAGGTTATAAAGTTGCAAAAGGGACTAATTATATTGATTAATTAAAAAGGTAAGCGGTTAGATAGATGGTGGGGTTTTATATAAAATCTTATCTTATTAGATTTTATCAAAGGATAGCTTTTAATTAGGTGCAGCTATTGCGCTAGTAATTTTACAGTGAAATATCCGAAAATGACAGTACAAATATCCGTTCTTTAAGATAAAGGGGGCTTTATTAGATAAAATGCAAAGAGACTTCTAGCAAAAAAAAATATAATAGATAAGCAATCAGAGAAAAAAGGTAAAAATAGTAGTTTATTAAAACGTAGGCAAGTAAGTGGTAGGCATTATGGAATCTATTGCAAAGCTAGCTATAATGCGCAAATATATCTAAAAGCTAAGAAAATAGATGATGATGATGATTCTAAGTAGTTTTAATTGATTTACAGCGTTTATGTGGAGTTTTGGTCAATCTAAGGGGTGGGTGTGGTGAAAAGTGTGTCGCTCGATGTCCTGTGTCGCTCGATGTCCTGTGTCGCTCGATGTCCTGTGTCGCTCGATGTATAACCACGTTATGCTATACCAGTTCTGCTGTCAGTATCTCCCCTGGACCGGATATATAAGAAGAAATGAAGGCGATGTACGAATGAATGTCCGCCATGACTTGAAATGAGCGCCAGCCCGAACACCAAGATGCGATGTCCAGCTCCTGAAAGGACCTTGCGACTTGACACAGTTATGATCACCCTGCAGCCCTTCTAAGTCACCATGCCCCGAATTCCCCCAAATGCAGCAAGAAACGTTGTTCTCGGTACGAACGAAAATCAAGTTGAAATACCAATTTGTGCTCCCTTATCATCAAGACGTCAAACATGCGAATCCTGCCCACTCATTCGCAGGATTAGGGTCGGAAAGTCCACTTTCCGTTACGAGGCTTCGCCAGTCTTTCTCTCCCTCGCCACATCCCTCGCACCGCCATCTGTGTCAACACCACTCGCCCTGACTTCTCGCTCATCATTAAGCAGCGGGATGTTGTCTATATTTCCCAGTATCTCGGCCTTGGAGTTCTCATTGCCCTCCTTACTCCCTTCCTCCCCCTGAGATTGTGTCTCCGCAAGTGGTGTCAATTGCGGGCTCACGGTCCCGTCTGGGTGCCACTTGGCGACCTCTGCCTTCATCGCCTCGAGTTCCTTCTGGAAGCGCTTGCCGAACACGTCAATGTAGTAGGTCGAGCCATTGTAAACGGACCAGATGAAGACTACCATCAAGAACCCGGCAGAGGCCCAGCGGCTATAGAACCATAGCGGACAGGGGAGCATCGTCAGAACGGCGTACGAGTACTGGATCAGCATAAAGGCCGGTTCCTGCAGGCTCTCTGGCAGGGACAGTACAATCTTGCCGAGCCAGCCCTTGGAGTAAGACTTTCGCAGCCAGGTGAAGGATGTCGGTCTGCCGGCCGCGATCTTCTCTCGTCGACGGACCGTGATGAGGAAATAGTACGCGAGCTGCCAGATGGCATACGGGACGGTGCTCCAGGCAAGCATTGACAAGATGTTGGCGTAAGCAGTTGGGGAGCCCGGCGGCGAGTGCTTGATGACGTAGACGGCCGGAAAACGCGTGCGCTGGAGTTCAGGGTCGAGCAGATGGACCATGCAGTGTAAAGTGGCGCAGGGCATGATGTGAATGAACAGCGAGGTGACCTTGTCAAAGCTGTGGAAGACGAGAGAGTTTCGCCACAGAACTATGGCCACAGCGTTGTTGCCGAATGCTAGACAGAATGCCGAGATGAAAAGCCGCTTCGAACCGGGGAAGAGCCAAAGGCTAGCCATCAGGACAAAGTTGACGAAGTAGCAGAGGTCGGCCAGGAAGTAGTGGTAGCCCCTCTTGTGATAGGTGTAGTATCGGATTGGCATGAAGTACATGATCTGTACAGAATACCACAAATGCATGTACTCCGGATATGCCCCGATCAAGTATCCGCTGAGGAAAATGTTCAGAACACCACAGATGAATGACACCTTCTCCCGCAGGGTGATAACTTTGGTGTCGTTCCATTGTTTCCCCAGGTTGTCGACGCTCGTTCGCATTCGTTTACGGTATCGGTCCAGCTGCTCATCGGCCGAGGGCACACGCCGCCTCCACTCGTCGACCATGCGTTCCCGGGCTATCTGGCTCTTGTTCTTGAAGGCATCTCGACTCTTGCGCACCTTCTGTGTTTGAGCTGATAAGCCCCGCTGGAGCTTCTCGAGCTGTTGCGGGAGAGCAAAATTGTCGAGAATGTCAAGCACGCTGAGTCTGTCCAGGGGCGGGAAGGCATCCCAATCCTCCTGGTACGAGCTGCTGCCCGAGAATGAGTTGTTGCGCGATAGCTTGGGGCTACCAAAGCCACCGGGTGTCGTGGGCTCCAGGTTGGGAGTATCGGTGACGGTATGCTCAGGGGAAGAGGCGGTCAGGGGAGGCGTGCCGTCAAGATTGTGATTGTTGGCGGCATCACCATCTGCGGAAGAGGTCACGTCCGACTTGTTGCCGGGGATCGGATTGGGATCTGGATCGGCCATCTCGCTGATTGTCCGCCAGTGAAACGTGCGGTCGTTCGTGGGAAATGTTCGAGGAGGTGCCTCGATCAACCTGAGGACTAGCCTGTCAGCCATCTCATCAAAGGACGTCAAGAGCCATGATGAAGAGTGCCGAGTGGGAACATGAGGCAGATGAGGGGGCTAGATAGATGAAGACGTGTGGGTTGTCTTGATGGTCAAGCTAGTGGATAATAGGACATCACATGCAAGACTCATGTGGAAACGTGGCACCCCCGAGGGCAGGAAGATAGGACTGGACCTACAAACACCAGGAAGGGTCCCTCGATCAGACGGAGAACCCTGTGGCAGCGGCCTTGCCTGCTCAAAGAATGCGGAGAAGGAGGTGAGCTGTAGTTGGTCCCGAAGATTTGTCTCCTGCCCTCGGCCAATACCTCTGAGACTCTCCTCAACCAGGGACGAGGGACCTCGGATCTGATAAACAGACGGTAGCAGGTGACGGAGGGCTGCAGTGTGGTTGCAATGTGCCAGGTGCTGGCACACAGAAGATCTAGATATGCTGGGGGACCGGGTAAATGATACAGGACTGCGAGAGGTACCCTGGTGAGTGCTTTGGAGCCACAGCGCAAAGAACGTTGTTGGTGATGGGAAGAAGGCTCGAATCTGCACATGCAGATTCAACGATGGGAGCTTGGGATGCAGTGCAGGGAAAGCAGGGAGACGATCAGATGCTCAGGCACGTCAGTTCTAGGCCAGACCCCTGCTTGTGAATGCTGTCATACCTGCCAGGTGCCGGGAATACCACGCCAGTGGTGCGGGTCCTTCCCCAGACGCGCCAGGGCACGGACCCTCGTGTCCAATTCTACCCGTTTGGTTGGAGGACAACTGCCCTCTCAAGTGCTCTTCGTCTTCACACCCCCCTTTTGTTTTGCATGTCTTGTACTGGGTGACCTCAGGCCCTGTGGCCCTTGCCGCCTACAACTGTTAAAGACTTGCGAGCAACCTAAGTTAGCAGGGTGTTACTACATATTATGGTAGTAGGTTGATTGAGGGCTGCAGCACTGAGTCTGCAGGATTGTACATACAGTACACGTACGAGGTAACTTTGGAGATTTACGGGATCTTCACCGCCAGCAAGCAGATTTGTGGGGAATGGTTAAAGCTTCTAAACTCACACTGGCTCCCGGGCCACTCTTCTAAAGTAATCCACCCCTTTCCTTCATCCGCCTTCAGCCTCGATCCATACTATGGCATTACAACAATGAGGCCTTCTTGTCTCACCGTCATGAAGTGTTATCGAAATCTCGCTGTGCAGACGAGCGACTGCTATACAGACCGAATATGGAATCTGCCCACACCCCACAATCATGCCTAACAGTCAAAAGTGGCCTCCAAGTATGCAATCAATTCTGCAAGAGGGCACGAGTGATGAAGACGGGACTGCGATATGACTGGCTCTCTAATGCTTTCGTGATATTCGTTCCCCATTCCATGCGATCTGGCAGAGTCCGCAACCGCCGTCTCGGAGCTTACGGAGGATGCGGATCTGCTAAGCGCCCGCCGGCTGATATGTCCCCCTCATAAATGCCGAGCCTCCCCCAAACTACACCTCCCCCGACATGAACTGACCAAGCTCCTTTTCACGTCTCTGTTGTTGTGACCGAAATGCCTTGATTCTGGTGTTCAAGGGTACCTAGACAACAATGTCTGATGCTCGTGAGAAATATGCTGTATGTTCCGATGATGCACTTCACCCTCGTCATAATATAGGTATTGTGGATACATAAGTACTGATACAAGATGCCCGCCTCTCAGTGCGACTCATGTCGCTCTCGCAAGGTATAAGCGCACCAAATCTTCCAGCAAAACAAAAAAAACCCCCCCCAAAAAAAGTCTTCATCTTGTGTGACAATATTTATATATGATTTCAAGGTCGCATGCTCCCGCGAAGCCTCCCAATGCCACCGCTGCAAGGCCGAAGGGGTCGCGTGCTCCTACTCCCGCGCGGGCACAATTCGCCGCAGCAGGAAGCGCAAGGGCGACGCAGCAACAGACAGGGACGGGCACGCTTATTACACCCCTCCTGGCCGCGATGCGCCGGCGAGCAGCACCTGCCGCAGTGCGCTGGACCGCCCTGCGCAGCTGCCGGCGGGCATCGACGCGAACAGCACGACGCGTGAGCGCCTGTCCAGGCTCGTCGGCGGGGACCACGAGTCCCTGGACGAGTTGTCCACGCTGCTGGTAGAATCCATGTCCGCATGGCAGGCCGCCGGAACCGTGGATGGGCTGTGCGAGGGTGCAGAATCACACTTCTTCATGTTCGAAGCGGAGCAGTGTCGGGCTTGGGTCGACGGTGAGCCTGTCTCCAGATGATGCTCTGTGCACCCTCCGAACGTCCTTGCTAACGTTCCGGCTCAAACGCCCTCACGTCAATTCTCCAAAGTGAGAACCTGCTAACAGACTCCATTCCTCCTGAGACACTCGGGAACTTGTTAGCATCACGGCCGTATGAGGTGCGTGATAGAGCTTGGCTGGTCATGTTCTACACAATGGCGCTGCACACCACCTCCTCGTCTGTCGACCCGTTGGACGATTCGACGAGATCCAAACTCCGGAGAAACCTCTGGCTAGCATTCAACGATGTGAGGCTCCTCATCGAGCCCAGGGAGTCCAGCATCCAAGCCCTGGTCATCATGGCTTGCTATGCCGAAGAGTACATGACACCCTCGCTCTGCTGGTCGCTGGTCAGCAGGGCTTGCTCGATGCTATTGGCACTGGGAATCCACTGGCGTGTCGATCTCGATTCTTGCCAGAAACGACTCCTGGTATTCTGGCGCCTCAACGTCCTGGACAAGGCCCTGGCGCTGGTCCTGTTCAGACCACCGACTTGGTCTCGTGACACGGTGAAGAGCATGCCTTTGCCGACGCTTGACCAGCTTCTGCCGCCCCAGCCTCTAGATTCATCCAGCAGCCCCCCGAGGCTTTATATTGCACACTATACCCACCAGATGCATCTTCTGTCGCTTGTTGCAGCGGACGTTTGGTATTGCTTTCACGGCCAGGAGACCGAAAAAGTCCCAATAATTAGACACGATCTGGAATCGTGGCACCGCAAGGCGGTAGAGGTACCAACACGCTTCCTCCAGTGGCATGGTATGAGCAAAGTCTCTAATACAATACTCTTTAGGTTCTTGAAGCTGCTGTGCTCGTGGAGAAGCCTCTTCTTGCCCCGAGTGATGCAGACTTCCTGGAACTGGGACTGCAAATCCTGCACCTTCACTACCACTCCCTCTCAGATCTGCTTGCAGTCTTCAAAAGGTTGCTCAAAACGCCAGATATACCGATGCGGCTGCTGGGCCTGCTGCCCAGGCTCGGAGACCTGCTGTCGACCCGGCCGAGGGAGCCGTACGGCTGTCTCCTCTGGCAGTACCTCAAAGGCCCCATGTCCGCCTTCAGCACCCTCTGGGTCCAAGCGATCGCCAAGGGCAAGGCGGACCCGGCGCAGAGCAGGGCGGCCCTCGAGGCGCTGGACCGTCTGCCGGTCTTCTTCGGCAAGCTGCGCTCTCGCAACCCCCTCGTGGCGAAGCTGGAGGCGGTCACGGGAGACATAGCCCGCGTAGTGAGGACTGTCCTCGACGACCCAGGCAGGTGTCCTTGTCTTTCCAGAAAAGCATCCTCGTGTGTAGTCATCTGACAGATCCAACAGAGAAATTGAACCAGCCTGCAAAGGTCGCTTCTGGCACGCAGCCGGGCGCGACTCAATCCACTTCTGTAGCATCGCCCACGGTCGTGGCAGATGCAGCGTCCCCGGGCGGTGTTCTCGATTTCCAATCCGGAGATATGCCTATGTGGACGGACGATTTCCAAGCCTTTGAGGATACGTTCGATTGGCTCACGTGGAGCGGCCAAGACCCAGGCTGGTGACAAATATCAGACAGAGTTGCTGTCACGGCCTGCCCTTCATTGAGTCGCCGAACTCAGCTTGATGGCACATTAGGGTGAGGGTTTTCTCACACTGCGATACGGGATCAAAAGTGAGATTTGAGTATTCAGATTGAACGATTGGGGGTATCTCTATTAATTTCTGTTGAAGCCTCAACAGCATGTCCAGCACATATGTATATACCAAAATTATCCTAGCACAAGATCACTCGCAGAGCCCTCGTCCCAGTCGTGTTCCAATCCATCCCATCAATGCGCTCATGCAGAGTCGTTCGTTTCCAGACGATATGTAGTGGGATGCAGGCAAACAAGTGAAAGAGTGCACACGGACCCAGCCCAATGCCCGTCCCTATCATTACCCCTGCGCTGGTTCCAGTGCCCAGGTCCCAAAGAGAAGGAAAGGGGGGGGGGGAAGAAAGAAGTCAGTCTGTGAAGACTTTAGGATATCTCAACCTAGTTATTCCAGTGATGCCAGCCTGTAGCCAAAAGGAAAAAGAACGAATGAGTGTCCAAGTCTCCACCACCATCCTGTCCTTGGTGTCGCTGTCGCCAATTGCTGCACTTGCGCCTGGCACTTCGTCTCCAGCTTTCGATGTGAGGAGCTTTTGTTTGCGCCACTTTTGGCAGAGGAGTGAAGCCGGTGTCTGCCGATAAATACAATGCGAGCTTGCGCCCTCTCGATCTTCATTATCTGGGTTTTCCTTCCTCGAATGATTCCCGTTTGGGATGGTATGCTGTTGCTTATGCGTTTGTTGTGTCATTGTTTTCATTTTGATCCTGCGCCGCGCTGATTCGGAAAAGACAGTTGTAAACATGAAAGATTGGTGAATAGTTGAGATATAGAACCTCATGTTTTGTCGGGCGCCGGTTGGAATTTTTGTATGTGCCGTTTCAGGTGTGAATGGTTGTATGTTTGTGGTGATGTTGGCGGTGGTGGTTGGGGGGGGGCGTCCCCACTTAGATACTTGCAAGCCGGCTTCTCCCGTCTGGCAGTCGCGCATGGCACACCATTAATTTCAAGCTCGTCTGCCACTCCTCACACTCAGAAAGCAGGGCCTGGTCAGTCCACATGCTCTTGCCCTTGCCCTCCGAGAGAGCAACATTCCCGTAGCACCGGTCGTACCACCAGCGTCCCACCTTGGCCACCATCTTGGTGATGCCTTCGTCGGCCCCCGGACCTTCGGCGTTCATCATCTCGGCCAAGGTACGCGTCTCTCTTTTGCTACGCCTTCGAGACGAGCCCACTGTTGCGGCCCGTGAAGAGGCGGACGACGATGAGCCGGCCTGGTCGGTAGAAGAGGCCGTTGTGGCGCTGGCGAGCGGGACGCCAACACGGCATGTCTTGATGTCCGTGAAGCCCTTCCGGCCGAGAAGCCGCAGAATAAGATCCGAGCTCGACGCGAGGCTGATGTCCGGTGCACGCGTGTGAATGCGTTCCTTCAGTCGGCGTACGGCGCGGCGGGCATGGTTACCCATGTTGTTCATGTCGACATCTAGGATTGAGAGCTCGATATAGCCGCCCGGCTTGAGCACACGACGGGCTTCGTTGATGATGTTTCGGTAGTGTGACTCCGGCGCAGCCATGGGAAAGCGGAAGACGACGCAGGTAAAGCTCTGCGGGCCGAACGGAAGCTTGTCTGCGTGCGACTTGTACTGGATTTGATGATGGTTTGGTGGACTCAGTGGGAAGCTGGACTGTGGATTTTGCTCCGAGGTTGGGAGGGGTGCGCGTGGTGAAAGGTTGAAGAACGTGGCCGCCGGGTAAGTCTCGCTGGCGTAGAATGACCAGTCGTCATTACCCAGACCGTCAATGACCAAGATGGAATGGCGCTTGAGTGAGCCGACGACGGGAATCAGTTCGTCCCTGACAGGGCTGAAGAGGACATGGCCAAAAGTAAGCCACTTGCTGACGGTCATGGACCCAACGCGGAGGTTGACTTGTGCCAGGGTGGAGTTATCATCGGAACTCTGGGTACTGGAGCTTGCGCGAGAGTTTCTCAAGACAATTTCTCTCTGAGATGACGCAGTACTCATCCGATGGCTCGATCGTCGGGAGGCCTCAACGCTGTTGTTGGGTTGGCTACCGTACCCGCTCACAAACTCACCCATAGAGAACGGTGACGATTGCGGAGCGCCCGCGACTTCCAACACTTCGTTGGTGTTCGCGGTCATGTCTGTGCTGTAGACACTGGACGCGGTGGGCGCAGGCTCCTCTTGGATCTCATCTTGTCCCTCGACCTCAAATTCTGTCTCACACTCGGACTCTGCGGCATCGATGCGCGCATCCATCTCTGCTCCCATGTTGCCATTGATGATAGGGGTCTCAAGAGGCTGACCTCCTCTCTGACCCAAGCGTCTTCCCCAGACCTCTAGATGGAATGGCCGCCCAAGAGACGAGCTTGTAGATGGGTGGCCTCTGGGAACATCGTCGCCAAGCAGATCATTGTACTCGTCCCAAATCTCATCCTCCGCCAATGGTGCGTTCGGATCGGGGATAACGGCCGTGGCCTCTGAATAGCTGAGCTTGTCGGAGGAGTTTGATTCGGCGATGGAATTACCTTCGGAGTCCTTGCGTGGAGAATTGGCCATGAGCGCCTCCTGTGTATGGACCGCCTCGGGCTCCAAGTTGAGGGCTGCTTGGGTTGTTCCCCTGTTCTTTTCATCCTGGGTCACGGCTTGAGGCACTTCTTGATTGCATTGTCGGACTGGGCTTGATGGCTCGGAAGGGCTAGGTCCCTGGGCAGCCAAGTCCTCAGGTGGCCTCTGGAGGTCCGTTTGGGATCCCAGTTGCTGACTCGCACGGTTGAAGGGTCGAGAGAATGATCTCGCAGAAGGAGAAGGCGGTGGTGGTTCAGATCGACCGGTGACCTTTGGAATGCGGCCAATCTGAGGCAGTCTGCTTGGACGGCCAGCACTGGGCGGCTTCGAGGTTGTCTGAGGTTGCTGCACACGACTTGGTTGTGAAGAAGGCTGTCTCAAATTTCGGGATGAGGCAACATTGGTCGTACGCTTCGGCGGCTCTAGGGTTCTCGTCTGCTCAGTGTTGACTGGCGCTGATTCGGGTACCTGCGACTGAACTTGTGGGGCTGAAGGGCGTCGTGAGCCAGTGCTTGGAATCGCAGGCTTGAGTGATGACCGCCTCGAGCTCTGTGCCTCACGCAACACATCCTCGACGTCTGCAGGCTCTTCCTCTTCGTTCTCCGGGCTGTCAATCATAGTGTAAAACGCCATGGGTTGCTTTTCAACGACCTTCACCGTGGCAGACACTTGCGATGTTTCGGCCTGCTTCTTCTTGCTGGCGGGTTGGGTGATGGATCGTCCAAAGATATTCCACTTTCGTGGCGACTTAGGCCTCTTCGTTAGCTTCTTTGGTGCAGAGTTCTCAGAGTCTAGCCTGCCCACTGGAGGCCGCGAACTGAACGTGGAATCGTCTGACAAAAGTGTAGTATCATGACTACTGATCAACGGAGTCGCTGCGCCTGGGAGCACGTTGAGAGGCTTTGGCACATGCGCGTTAGGCAAATCGGAGTTCTTGAGGCGCTGCATCGATCTTCGGACAGCCAAGGAAGACTTCATAGTCAAGACATCAGAGTCGCTGGAATCAGATGGCACTCGCCGATGTCCTATGGCCAAGGTGGGTCTTGCTCCACGGGGCAAAGCGGACGGCCACAAGGTGTTTCGGCCATCCTGAGACGACAACGATGCTTCGGAGTGATTCCTCGAGCCACCGATGCTGGGTCGAGGCAGCGCCATACTCTGATTGCTCTCTGTTCGATTGAAGTCTGAGCTCAAGTTGCGATTCTCAACGATCTCCCCACCAGAAATGACGACGGGACTCATGCGTTGAGCCAAGAATGGATCAGATGGCTGAGTGCTGGCAAGACTCTCCTGAGAAGACATGGTTCCAGGTATGGCCCTAATGGCACTCGCCAGATTGCTGCTACGCCGCCGAACGTGGCCGAGTCGTCCATAGCCTTCATGACCGGTACCAGCGGCAGGGCCTTTGCGTGGTGGCTTCTCTTTGTTCTCGGCCGGAGCTGCGGCCTTATTCCGTCGGCCGAACAGCGGAAAGCGGGTCTTGAAGGTCGAAGAAACACTCGGACTTGGGGTGCGAGTTGCTCCACGTTGGCCTTGCTTCGCTAGCTGAGAATCTGATCCTGGAGCAAGGGCACGAGAGGCTGGCGTAGGCTCTCTTCCTATCCTGGCGACAGGCGGCTGATGCATTTTGTCGGTCTGTAGGGGAGTGTTGGTTCTTGACGAGGCAGCCGACAGGTTCTGACCGCTCCGACGTCTCTCTGACAGGGAAGTTGCCGATAGGTTGCTGTGCACCACAGGCACAGTTAGGCCTATTTGCGACTGCAGATCTGTTGTTCCTTCTCGACTCGGTCGGAATGGTGGGGCAGACCTGGTCAAAGGCAAGCTGGTATCATGGGAAGGTCGAGAGATGACTTCAGGCCTAGTTCCAATGGATCTAGAAGGAGCCTCATCGGGTTGTCGACTGCTGTTGAAATTTTCTGAAGACTTCCGAGGCGGCGGAACAGGAGCCATGCGCGGCAGATGCTTCTTCTGCTGCTGGTGGTCTCTGAACGCAGCGGGGCGAATGGTAGAGCCGGACGATGATGAGTTTGTAGACTCCCTGACCGCGGTCAAACCCTCGCGCTCAGTGCTGGCATCGCGTGTCTCTAGAGATGCACTGCCAGCTCTCCTGCGAGTGACTGGTGGCCTGGTGTCTACTGGGCTGCTTTGCTTCGACCTTGAGGCCGGCAGGCGCATGGGCACGACAAGGCCAGGTGACACCGAAGACATGGATGTCGGGGTCGTGTCTCTGCTGTATGACCCAGGTCCAGGAGACTCCGAAAACCTGGTCGACGGGCTGCCGCTGAAGGCACTGTGCTGGCTGCTCGTGCTTGAAAATAACGGCGTTGGAGGTGGGAGATCGGTAGTAATGGGGTAAGGCACCTCGGAGTAGTAGTTGGTGATGGTTGTTTGAGGCTGGAAATCTCGGTAACGATCAAGCTCAGGGTAAATGGTGACAGGCTGCGCGCTCGCGGTCGGAAGTTCGACCCTCTGAGCGACTCGCAGTGATGCCGGGCTGTCTGTGAGTCCCCTGTCCATATTTCCATCTCTATTCGTGTCTGTCGAGGCTTGAGACCGCGAGACCGAAGACGCGGAGTTGGATCGGACCGAGACGTCTCGACAGTGGTTTTGCTTCTCGACTGGCTGTTCAGCCACTGGGGTATGTCTTCTACGCAGGACATTCCTACTCAGAGGCGGCCTTGAGCTCTCCTGGGACCGGTTGGAGCCCGCAGATGGAGTACTGGCGCCGCTAGCAGATGTCTTCCCTGATACATCACTGACATCGGACTTTCCGGCTCGGTGCCCCTGCGTGAGCGTCTGTCTCCATGAAAAGCTTGGAGAAGGAGCATGTCGAGACGATGTCTGCGGTATTTTGCTGCTGCTTCGAGCCGGATGAGGGTCGACTGTAGCCTGCCGAGCGGACTCGGCTGCTTTTCTTTGCCTCCGGCTGAGAGAGGATAGGTCACCTGCAGACGTGTCCATGTAGGCTTCCGAACGCTTCGCCTGCGCTGCCTCGCCTGGTAACTCCTGCCGTCTGGGCCCTATCCTAGAGGATGCCATGTCGTGTGAACGTATGTCGCAACGGTTTGATGGCTCAATTACACATCATTGTCCACCGTTGGCGAAACCCTTTTTTAGTGTTTAGAGTGGCTGTGACACTTGTTAGTATGATATCTCTGAACCCGAAGCGTCTTACGGAGCGAGTTATTGGGGAGACTAATCTGTTGACGGCAGCCTTCTTCTGAAGTGATGCATCTTACACGTACCATTTCACAATATATCACAGGGCCCCAGACGTACCAGTCCACGGAATCGTCGTGGGTTCAGGCAAAGGCTCAGGTAAGAAAAATGCTCAAAGTCGCGACCGCACCAGCCTCGTGTAAGTGAAAGTCTTCAGGTGCCGGAAGGGGCAGATGAAGACGTCAGGAAGTTCCACCACGGTGACACGAAGGAGAATTAACAACAAAGCAATCAATGATAGAAGTGAAGGGCTCTAGAGAGAGCTGGGGAAGGAGGGGGTAAAAGTCAATAAGACGATATCGGAAGGGTGTGTTAAGGTGACATCCGAGCGTGTGGAGGAGGGGTGGCCAGGCAGGGTTGGCCTGAGCGACTAGGACATGTAATAAGCTCGCTAAACGTGATGGATGGGTAGCACCCTTGTGATGGAGCGGAACAAGCGGGCGTCTAAGACGACGTCGAGGACCACTGAGAAAATTATTTCTCGCTCTGTCTGAGTTGTGGTTCACAGAATGTGCCACTAAGATGTCCTCAAGGCGAAGTGTGGCCTTCTACCCTCGTCGTCGTCGCGAGCCAAGAGTGAGTGCAAGGATGTGAGTCGCTGGTCGATGTCTTCGTTGTGGTAGAAGAATGATGATGATGATGATGGCAACAATAGGGAGTAATGAATGTAGCAGCGATGTGCGTGTAGAAAGCCAAGAAGAAAAGGACGAGAACAGAAAGTATTTAGGTATGCGCCCGTTTCGGTGTCTTCCTAGGGCAACTCACATGTGAGTGGACAAGATGGATAGGATTTATCGTCTCCAGGGGACCAGGGTCGAGAGAGCTGGGGAAAAGCGCCTGCATATCTACATGACCACGTCCCATGACTCTTTTTTGGTACCGGCATCTACTGTGTACGTAGTGGGTAGCCAGGTATGGATGCGGGTACGTATACTATCTTTGGCCAGGTGTGGCGTCGACATGGACTCTGGCAACAATACTGATGATCTGGCAAGTCGCGGTGAACGACTGGGAAGAGGGCTGAGTGCAGGATTCCAGGAAGTGGTGAGGCAGCCTCTGACCTGGCAACTCGCTTGAGCCAGAAAGGCCCCGCGGGCGATGGTTGAGGAGCGGGTTGTACAGGGTGACGCACAGAGAGGCACGAGAGGGTTGCCTCACGAAATGGACCGGATGCAGAAGCAGGGCGAGAACTCGAGTTCGCGAGAGGACCCAGCAATCGGCAAAGTGGAACGCGGGCGTGGGGCGCTGCGCAAAATGGCCGACACCTGCATTCCCCAGACCCAGTCGCAGTCGCAGTCGCAGTGCGCGGTCTGCAAATCTGCAGCAGACATTGGGCGACAAGCGACGGCGGATGCGCGATGAGCAATACCAATCGCCTGGTGGTGCCTGATCTCTTGGTCCTCCTGGTCCTGCCGGGGCCAGCTTATCCACCCGACGACTCGACTGCAGACTCAAGCTCCGAATGCATCTCTGCAAGAACTGCGCCATGCGCGTAAGTCGAGAGGGACCCTACTGCTACAGGGACCCTAGAGGAGAAAGCCCTGGATTGTGCATACGATGAGGCCCTATGAGAGGACTGGGGCTGAGGCTGCATTGCTGCCGTCGCCGCCATTGGGCGACACAAGTCGAAGTGAGCCCGGCTCTGCACTTTGCCTCTCTCGGGCGTGGCGAACCAGACAAGGAAACAAGCCGATGTTGAAATTATGTCGGACCCTATCTGAAAACGGGATTTGCCTTTTTTTTCTTTTTTTCTTGGGTTCGCAAATCCGGCAGTCGATGTGGTCGAAGTCCTCGTCGCATTGGATGATGGGGATGTCGAGGCGACACAAACGAAAGTTGCGAGGGAAGGGGACTCTGGAACCTTGAGAGGGAGGGTGAGGGGGCCACGGATACCACCGGGTTAACATCACTAACGGCCCATCTACAGTTATGGGCACGACCCTGTTACTGTAATACGTACCTGAGCACCCTACTGGGAGAAGGGGGGAGAAACGCGACTGCCTCGGTCTGTGTGACCAGATCAGGAAAGCGATGTCTTGAAAATTTCGAACAAAAGCCGTGAAACGTGCTCGCCATTCCAACGAACCGTCACGGCGGATGTCCAATCTGCATGTCTTAGACAGTGTCTCACTCTGCGCAACCCGAATGGACCTCCCACACTTTGTCGCCTGCAGGCCCTGCAGGCCCTGAGCCCACCACACACCCCTGCTGGCGATCCTCCCCCCTTCTGCCCTCCAGCCCTCCCAGCACCAAGCACCAAGCACCAAGCACCAAGCACCAAGCACCAAGCACCAAGCACCGAGCAGGAAGCACCAAGGAACAAGGTTCATGACCTTTCTCTCCATTGAAGGCCCTCGCTCAAGCGCTAGCCCAGGGTTGCGGAAAACCCCACCATCGCCACGACCCAAGAAACTTCGCAGGCGCAATGCAATCAGTAATCCTCAACGGCAGAAATCCAGTGGACACGCACAACCTGCAGATCTACGTGGTACGGGTCCAGTACACGAAGCGCACTGCAATGCGAATCAGGCACGCAACGGCAGTCAAAGTTCTCACACATCTCGCCGTCCCAGTCTCTCGGGAAGAAGACCTTATTCTCTTAGCTCAGCCTCCCAGATCAACACTTGTTCAGGCCATAGATCCATCGTCCATCCATTTGTTCCCACTCAGCGAGACCAGGACAAGGCCTGCGGTCCGCGGGAAGACGGGAAGCCGGTGGTGGTCAGCCCAGGCAAGCCGTTGTGAGTCTAAAGACCACTCGATGCTGTCAGTCCAGGATCGAGACACGAAGCCACCACATGGCTTCTGCTCTACCTCGGAAGGGTCATCCTCGTAACACCTCAGGCCATCTTTTGCTGCCCGCTTGTCGCGGCTGTTGGTCGCTTGACAGGAGATCCGAGCGCCTGTTAGACCCGGCTCCCTCTGCGCCTGGACCCTCCGACTCACGGCTTGTCAGCCCTCTCTTGGATCACCATGTCATGGTCCGAATGAAGTTATCGCAAGCACACAGCATGACAACAAGCACCGAGACGATCCAAATCTCAGGCCGTGCCCTCTTCAGCCCGCTGCTGTGATCAAATCGGACTCACGGTCCTCTTGAAGCCATCACTCCGGAAGGGCTGCCGGATACGACCAAGGTCATGTCGATAACAATCTTAGCCGCGTCCTGGCCATCTGGTTGGCGGCCAGCCAACAATTTGAAACCAATCACGAAATTTATATCCCCCAACACCCCTGATTCTTGCCGAATCGGGCGACTTACATGCTCCCCTGATGGCTGCATCGCTCTGAGATCTCTTGTTCGACAGCCACCATACCACCACATTTTCATGCATGTCACCGAGTTCAGATTCAGTCAGAAGAGATTTGATCTTGGCTGCACGCGCTCTAGACTACGAAGAGTCCACCTCGTCTCCCGCCGCGGAAGCAGGCCGGCCTGGGACGGTGCCTCCCGGATTCCGTAAGGGTGTCTAGTCAACACATCCTCCCAAGCAGTGGAACGCTGCAATGTGTTGTGATATTGGACGATGACATATGGTCAGACATCATGACTACCTGTCGCGTCCGCGCGAAGTGTCCAAAACGAGGTCTAGGTCCCTCGGATCCTGTACATCCCATCTCAATCTACAGAGCAGGATCCAATACGACCAGCGCCCAAAGATCAAGTCGCCGCTGATTGACAAGTCGAATGCACAGTCGAACGGAAATAGAAATTGACTCATCTAGAGCCTGCAGATATATTGAATCATCTGTACAGATTGAGCCACCGCATACAACAGGCCACCAGCTGCGCGGCGGTTGAGAATTGGGCCCGGAGATGCAAGTGCCGGGACCCCCAGGGCAATAAAAATGCTATCATTCGCAAACTAAGCGAGCCGCCTGGCAAAGCCAGCTGAAATTATGCACGCGATCGTCAACAAAGTGGCGGATTTCCTTCTACAGAGTACTACGGTACCATGTATGTATCTATGCGTTGGCGTGCGAGGCAAATGCGCGCAAGGCAGCAAAGCAAGGCCGAAGAAAGAAAATTTTGCGGCACACTTGGAGCCTGCATGCAGGTCCCGAGGCAAAATCAGAGACATAGCATCACCCCGTTGCAGACGCTTCTGCGCGTCGTGCATGATTTGGGACCGAACCTGTTCAAGGTTGCTTCGCTCTCTCGCTGGGTTGGCTGGCAGTCTGTCTGGCAGTCTGGTTGTGTCTTCTCGGAGCAGGCGAATTCGCACGTGTGGCGAGTGCACAGCGCGACCAGACGAATCAATGCTGGCTGCAGTCGACTGCTCCGCCACAGTTCCAGGGCCAAAAACCTGGTCTGGGATGCGCCAATGTGAGGCTTGTGACGTGGCACAAGGGATTGCGAGAGGGCAAGGTCGCCTGGCCGCACCAGAGCGACCTCGTTCGATGGCTTGTGACCTCCTGACATCATTTGGTGCGCTTCAAGATGTCTTTGACGATTCATCGTGCGGCAGATGCTCGCAAAGCACCGGCGTACAGACGAACAGCAGCAAAATTGTGCTTTGCCAACGACGCTGGCAGGCTGGCACGCTTAGCACGCCGGCAGGTGGTGCTAATCGCGCAGTGGGGGAGATCCACTGTCCCGCGACCAGGGCGAGGATTCCGGGAACGCGCGATCTCATTGGGCCATCCAGGGAATAGGCGCCGGGCCAGGGGTAGTCCCGGTGTGGGAGTCCTCCCGGTGAGGTCTCGTGGGACTCGATTAACCACTTCAACCACGTACTCTCGCGGATCGATGGGGGCCCACGATGGCACTGACGACTACGGTCGCGAGGAGCATTGACTCGGAGACCCTCGATGAGACTGCAACGCTCCACGCCCGGATTTCGCTTCGCGATCTTCTTGACCGCTTCAAGTTCACAGGCTCGCTGTCATCACGCGGACACACTCCGTGAGGCCCAGCACTCTAGTGAGCGGCACCGTGGCTGCAGATCTGGCTCGTCGGGACTGATCTGAGACATATCCAGAGCATTCTGCATGATCTCAGCCTCCTCGACGCCTTCTCTTTCCTTCTACTCCCGAGAGTCTCCAGCGGTGAGCTTGGTCACATGTTGCACGGGTTTGACATGCCCCGGCCATATTGGCCCCAAGAGCCGGATGACGCTGTCCACTCTTGCGCCATAAGTTATGTCTGCGGGTCTAACTCGCAACTGGAATCTGCTTTTGTTCCCTCTTGCTTCCCTAGTCCCGATTTTCATTTGCGGCCGGCGCCTCAGCGACCGGCTGCTTGGTTCCTGCGCAGCGGGGTATGTCAACAGACCAGGAGGACTTGCCCTCGAGTGGACGGGTGTGTCCTGCACGTTGGTAGACGCCATATGCAAGACCGCTCCCTTCATTGTCAGCCCACGGGATGCCCGTCCACTCCCGTCCCGTCTGGGAGCTCGCTCCGTCATCATGTGCCACTAGAGCAGGATCTCGAGTGAGACGCTTATCTGCGCCGCGGGGCCTTAGGCGCATCCGCTCGGTGAGGGCCCATTTACGCTGCTTATTTGTGTCATCGTCCTCCCCCATCGGGAGTCCCCACGAGCAAACCTGGTCCTGTCAGAGGAGCAGATGGCGGCTCCCCGAAAGGGGCGTCCCGCAGGTGTGGGAAGGGGTTCATCTCTTCTCGCATGGCCTATGAGATCCCGTATGAGCCCTCTGCGCCATTTCGAAGAGTCCCGCCGACAGGGATTGAATCTGGGGTCCTAGGCAGCGCGAGGTCTCATAGGCGCGTGGGAGGAGTCCCGTCCTTTTTTTTGAATGTCCCAAATCGGTAATTCATTCTCGATGTTCTCTAGGGTTGTACGAATGATATTGTCCCTTAAGCGCAAGGTTATCATCGCGGGTCCCGTCTTCGAGGGACAGCGCTAGCTCCTTCTTCTGATAGATCAGAACACCTAACCCATAGATCATTACGAGCTCCACACCATCAAGAAGAATTCCCTTCTGCATTTGGGAAGCTCGTCTTTGCGGGCCACTAACACGATCCCCCGGCGTGGACATGGTCCACACCGCGGCGCTTAGTCCTCAACCCCCTCCCCTCCTCGCTCCGCTGCGTGATTAGAAACCTCATCACACATGAAGGCTTGGTCAGCTGATTTGATGGAAGGTGTATGTGTGCGATGTATTATTTTGGTAGTGATCTTGCCGTCGTGCTGATTTTTTTATTTTTGTTCCTGCCATGTGGTTTGAGCTGATCCGGTACACTTCGAAGCGGTGGCGGGCGTGACTTGATGGAAAATGCTTTACCGGGCGACTTGAGTACCAATACAGTGTATCAGTGTTTGCAGAGCCAGTGAGAGAAAAAAACAAAAAGTCAAAACACTATCGGAGGTTATCTCATAGGAGGTTACCCTATAAGAGGGTATACTATGAAATTCTATTTCACAAGGTTATTCCATAGGTCTTTCTGAGGGAGGTTGCCACAGGATGCCATCGTCGAGGGGGCTGGCGAATTTATCGATACTGTTGCCAAATTGAGAAAATCCGTGAATGAATGATTGGTGACATTCTGCGTCTTCGTTAACGGTCTTCATCTGAAGGTCAACAGAAGGCCATCCTCCGACCTAGACATACACTCACTGGGCTTCAATGTTGTTACGCTTCGCGACAGAGACACCATCTTCACAGGAATTTGACATGCCCGACCACTATAGTAAATCAAACTGTTGTTGAGTATGCCTGAGCCCCCAATCCAATCCTAGCTGTGCGGCCCTAAGTGGCTGGAAGGGCACACAAGCCTGACTTCCAAGGTTGATATCTACTCCTCCTTCAGTACACAGAGCCTTCGTATGGGAAATTGGAAATTATACGGCAAGATTTCTGACTTGAAGGACGCTGTCTTCCTGTTCTCCGTCGGTGCCCTCCAAGGCTGCCTGTGTGGCAGTCAGCGCTGAATCATGAGCCCGTACCCGCAATAACTCTCGTTGGACATGTTTTCCCTCGGCGTTGTGGCTATTCATGCAATGCTGAACGAGGGTGATCCTCTTCGGTCTCAAGCGGCGATGGTATGAAGGAACCTTCATTGAGCGTCGTTGCTGAACCACCCGCAGGGATTTTGCTCTCATTTGTTCTGGCCGACGTGGCTAAGTCTGGGTGCCTCGTCCTCATATGCCTGGCAAGGTTGTCAAAACGGACAACCCAGTACGAACACCCTTCCGCAGGACACTTGCGGTCATGTTCCCTTGTGCCCATGTGGCGCGTGATGTCGTTCCAGGAAACCGCTACGAATGAACATTTTGGGTCGGGACAATGAAGTAGCGTAGTGACTTGGTTCAGATGACGCCTATGTGGATTAAAAACAAAATGTGAGAAACCCAGATCTCTCCTTCTTTATCCGTTTGTGCAGGATAAGGTGTTTGGCACTTACTTGAGTTTATTAGAGTTTCCAAACGATCTAGGGCCGTGCTGGCAGCGAATCGTGTTGAGCTTAGGAAGCCCTTTGTCCTCTTCGGCTCCCTTGCTGTGATGACTTGGACCTTCTGCGGAGACTGCTGGTGTCTCGGATGAGCTGGCATCACCGTTGAAGCCAACGTCAAAGAAGGGATCGACCTCGCTCTCTGTTTTCCCATCTCCCAGCTCGCTTGCAGCAGACGCATCGTCGAAATCGAAGTCAAGAGGTAGGACATCAAGAGAAATCTCCTCTAAATGACTGCTGAGATGCTTGGTAACTGAATGCATGCCCGAACCCGTATCGCATCGGCAAAGTGGACATGTGATCGCCGCCCAGCCTGGTGCTAAGCCATGATCAAGTGACAGATGAGACATCCAGTTTTTGCGGGTTGGAAACAGCTTGCCTGCCGTCGAGCACTGTGCCTCCAGACAGAGCCAAGGTTCGAGGTCTGCGAATATATGTTGCTTCCAGGCGCTATCGGTACGAAACGTGACTGATTTTCCGCAACACATGCATTCGAAGGGAATGCCGTCTTTGGCTTGTGTGGACAAAGGAGGCACACGCACTCTTCGATTCCCATCGGCCCCGTACGACATCACAGTCTCAGCGTAAGTCGTGGGGAGAGACGATCCAATTCCGGAGTCATGGAATTTCGAGCTAGCAGCATTGCCTGCTACTACACCCTCGCGCTGAGAATGTACCGACTGGTTTTGGTGTCTAGCCTCCATGCATCTTAAATAACGGTTGAAATTGGCCTGTCCGAGTTGTTGAATTAAACCATTGTCAGCCTCTGGGAATCTCGTCCTGATCTTATCGCTGTAAGCTTGAGACGGGTCCCAGGTCTCCCACGTGTCTGAATGACTTGGCTCGACGTCGACAGGTATGATTGGATTGCCGAGAAGAGGCTCGAGGTCGAGGAGGCAAGTTGTGTCCACAAGCAAGTCTTCTAGAGCATCCCCTACAGAGTCAGAACTGAAGGCTGGGCCACCAGCGTCTGATGACCCATCATCCTCCAGTTCTATGGCATGGGCGGTAAGGCTCCTGAGTTTTTCGATCGAATCCTGACAGATGGTATCAACTGGGATGTGGAGAAAATCGACCAATCCTTGCGAAAAGTCAGAACGGAGCCATAGCATTTGTAAGAGTCATTAGTCTTTCCCTCCCTCTCTCCGTCCCTCTCTCCGTCTCTCTCTCTCTCTGTCTGTGTGTGTGTGTGTCTGTCTCTCTGTCCCGCTCTATCTCCCTCTCTCTGTGCATGTGTGTGTATGTCTGTCTGTGTCTCTCCCTCTCGTGCCCTCCCCCCCCTCCTTTCTCCAGATAAATAAATGACAAGAAGCAGTGCTCACTTACTGTCTGTCAATGTCTGGCCAATGCTTGTCAAATACTTCAGTACATCATGCTGAAGAGCCCAAGATGATGTGAGGACCTCATCGATACCTCCTACTGAAAGGCCATTCTCGTCTGACCACATTTTCAAGCGACTGTAGCTTCTTTGCAGGCTGACTTTAGCCATCTTTTGTTTCTTCGATAAGGATAGTTGATTGTTACTGAGGTTCGTCAATGTCGTTTTGAAGAGTGATAGACACTCAGCACAATTCCGGGCCACTAGATTATTTTCTTGGACTATACGATCATTTGATTCCGCTTCGCTGAGGTATTGTTGCACGATGCTTGTGGTCATCGAGCCCATATAGATATCAACAAATGGACCTTCCTCAGCAGGCCCTGGATTTTCGGCAGAGGGACTCATAGGGGGGACACTAGAGGCCCTGCTCATGTTACCTGCAGTGCAAGGTAACATCAGAGCTTGTGGCAGCAAGCTGTGACAACGGAAGAGGCAGTCCTGTGCCCATTGATGGCTGTCCCTGGCCCTGTAGCCCTTTATATCTCTCACTCAGCCAGCCGGTCAACCAGTCAGTCAGCCAGACACCCAGACACCCAAAACCTGCTATCCCCTCCCTTCATGCACATCAGCACAGCCACTCCCTATGTAGTCTATGGCTGCGGACACACATCCAATGATTGCATCAAGTTGAAAGCCTCCTAAATTCAGCTGATGCAGGTGGTATTATCGGTGTTTGGTCATTTGTGGGAATCACAGCCCCCCATTAGACCGCCCTCACAGCCTGCTGCGTACCGAAGCCACATCTGCATCCACTTTTTACACTTGCGATTCCCAGCCGTTTACGTTCTGTTCAAATGTTAGGCCAGAATGCCGTTGATCACCCCTCGAAGTCCCCGGCCTCGCTACTGTGGAGATTGTCTGTTCCATTCTCTAGATCGCTTACCATGGATCCCTTCTCCATCGTCCTCGGTGTATTGCAGCTGACCGGCACCGCCCTCAAGACATCATCACTGATATACAGAAAGCTAAGAACATTCCGTAACTATTCTCGAGATGTTGGCCGAGTGCTGAAGGCAGTTGATCGCCAGCGCAAGAACTTCCTGCACGAGATACACCTACTTCTCCGGCATGCTCAAGAAAATGAAGAAGACATTGAAGGAATGCTTCTCGATGAGGAGCATCCTCGCTGGAAGAGCGAAGACTTGAAAATTGGACTGGAAAAGGCTTTGGGTAAAAGTCTTGATACCTGCTTGGATGTCATCGAGGAGATTGGTTTGACCTTGAGCAGCCTACAGGCAGAGCTTCGTTGTTTTGACGAGATCATTGGACTATGCTCAAAGGTACACCGAGAATCGTCTCGATACGGTTGAATAGAACCTCAACCGCAAATCATGCCAAATGCTGACCCTATTGTGAATGACAGAATGAGCCATTGAAAGAGGCAGTCAGCCGCCTACGCAAGCGGGTCAAAATCACTTTCGACAAGTCCAAATTTGAAGAACAGATCAAGAATCTCCGGGAACTCAATGACGACCTACGGCGACTTCGACAGCAAGAGGTCGAGATCAAGAAGCCGGCCGCCTGTGCAACCAAAGCACTGATTACACCGCCAGCACAGCTTAGTCAAGAGTTTGGCTCGGTTAGCAGGGTCCGAAGGGCGTCCAAAGCTTTACACCAAGCCCTTGCTGACGGTTGGCTTCGATCACTTGATTCCCAACTGCTTGGAGATGTACGACATGATGTGAAAATTCTCTTGGACACGAAGGAAGCGCGTGAGGACGGGATGGAGATGGTGATATCCTGCTATGGACACCACCAAACACAACTGTGCGTACCAGACTACAGCATTGTTATGCTTTATACTAAGGAAACTGTCTAGCCCTCTCCACCAACCTCCAGTTGGACTTATCAGACTCCAGGTCGAGTCGCAGGTGATAGACTTCATGGAATCCGGATTTAGCACCCCTCCGTCGGTCACCGATGACAGCCGTCGCAAGAGACGCAAAGTTCATTTTGCTGGAGACGATATTCAAGAGGACGAAGACTCGCCCAGAATCACTAAAGAGGATCCACAAGCCGTCGATCTCAGGAACATTCAAGATATCTGCACTGTGTTCAATCGCCAGAACACCGCGTGTGGTGTCTCCGAGTGTCTGGGCTATCTCGATGGCTTCGCGAATGAGACCTTCAGACACAGCTTCTTCCAGTCTCCGTCAACTCAAGACTCAAGACACCTTTCCGTCAAGATGAGCGAGATCCTCAGCCGGCCCGTCGAGACGTCAGTGAGCTTTGTTGAACAGCTCAAGCTGGCGCGCAACTTCGTCTTAGCCGTTTTGAAATTCCACTCAACACCATGGCTCGGAGAATATTACTCTCTCCACGATCTATCCGTCTTCGGCTCGAGTAATCCAGATGCAGAGATCTGCTTACAGACCGCCCATCTGAGCCTGGACTTCATCCAACCTCTACCCAATGAGGGCTATGCAACTCAGATGGAAGAAGCGGGCGACAAGGAAACCGTTGAGAATGCTCAACTTAGGCATGGCGTGCGAAACCTGACCCTGTGGTGTCTGGGAGCCGTACTGCTGCAGATCGGGACGTGGTCAACAATCGAGTGTCTCGACGATGTTGTCAACGTGCGCCGCTTGGCTCAGAGGGTCCCCATGCTGGGGAGGAGATATAAGGATTTGACGAAGCAGTGCTTAGAGTGCGACTTTGCTTTTGGTGGCGACCTGTCTAAACCACGGCTGCAGCAGGCTGTGTATCAGACGGTGGTGTGTGGCTTGACGGATATGATCAGCAGTCTAGACCTTGAAGACGAGTAGATATGTGCGGTACTTGAGTTGCGCGGGGGGACGCCCTCGTCCCTTGGCTACTGGATGGCATATCTGATGACTATGTTGTAACGAATACGACGAAGTTACCCCTGAATAGACCCCTGGATGGTCTTGAATACGAGAGGCATGATATTCCATTCTAGACATAAAAGACGCCAACGAGTACAAAAGCACATCAATTGCGTCTCTTTTCTGCGTTTGTTCTTATAAGCCGCCCAGGTGATCATACTTCAAACTCAAAAAGTCCTTCCGATTCACGCGTCTGACTTTGGTAACAAAGGTTGCGGCACGGCATCACTTGTGAAAATGACCGTCTGGTGGCCCAACACTTGACGGGTGCGTCCTTCTCCAGCTCGAGAAAGCCGGGGTCTGCCGTCGGCTTGCCCATGTCGGCCGGATCGCGGATCCAGTACGATGCGACGGCGTCGTAGTCGGGCACTGTCCACTCGCGCTGCTTGGGCTGGCTCTTGAGGAGCTCGCGGTTGCCCTCGCGGTAGGCTGGAGGGGTGATCATCTTTTTGAGTGGTCAGTCTTTCCCCTAGATACTTAGACGCGGGGTTTGAGATCATTAGATACGATGGCGTACTGAAGGATGCCGTTTCTCTGCATCACGGGAGCCGCTTTGGAGGGGTACGTCTCAGTCATGTATTTGTCAAAGTCCTCCGAAGATATAGCATCGTTCTTGTAAATGCAGACGTCGAATTTGAAGATCGGGGGAGTTTGCCCTGCCATGATTGTAGTGCTTGTATCTGACCAAGAGAAATTGAAGTGTTAGACGGCAGACAGCGTAGGTTGCCGTGTTCCCAACCTTGATCTAGACGGGGAAGTGGTC
This sequence comes from Dendrostoma leiphaemia, assembly GCA_026120015.1. Taxonomy (NCBI): domain Eukaryota; kingdom Fungi; phylum Ascomycota; class Sordariomycetes; order Diaporthales; family Erythrogloeaceae; genus Dendrostoma; species Dendrostoma leiphaemia. The sequence goes on from JALRMF010000073.1 coordinate 27,693, forward strand.
TAGAACCAAAATGAGTCCCCAAGATGCACCTCCTTCTGGACTGGCGGATGTTGGCTGCGGCATGTAACGTCTTGCCAACTGGAATTGCAATATCTCCAACGTTCATGCTCTGCTCACTCAAGTGGGTAAGCACTAGCAGCCAGAGCTTCTATCATGCATCCTCTGCTCATTTAGATGGATGTATACTATCAGCCGAAGCCTCCGACATGGATGCCCTGTCATTGAACCATGGAAAAGGTCGTAGTTTTGGCATCCTCGCATGTGAGTAGGCGGCGAAGGGGACGAGCAGGCGTTGCACCTTCAAAATTTGGGGCCCAAAACTGCGGTGACATCGAGCGCCTAACTAGCTGGCAACAGATCACATTCACCGGCCCGTCACTGCCCCACGTACGGATCGTGCCTTCGTGAATGACGGCTTGCAGAAAAGCAGCTTGGACTTGGTTGTGATAACCCAGAAAAGGCCTGACGCGAACTGGGAGTAAATGATGCATCGTCAGACCGTCGTAGTATTCGTGTGGTGCTACTGTTGTTGGACGTTCCTTACGTGAAACCCTTGCTTGGGTCACGGTATACGAATTGGAACTTGTCTCTTGCTTCAAGCGGTGGTACATTGAGGTTCAGCTCCAGTGACGGAGCAACTTGTAGGGCGGTACTCTGAACAAGGTCTGCGGGAAGAGGCGTGTCATGGTGGTGGACCACTGGTCCTGGGGCAGATTGTGGGTATTATAATCATTGACTTCTGCCGTATCTCGAGGTAACGCAGTCCTGGACGCCCATCCGTTGTCCCTTTATGAGTCTTCCACGGCGCCGCATCGTGATCAATCTAGTGTACAATCGCCCGGTGTCGAGCGCGTGTTTCGTCGCGAAGTGAGGCCATCGCAGCGTTCGGATTTTGTATCAATACTCGTTCTCGAAGGCTCGATATATGGGAACAAGGATGCCTGGAACCATCGCAACAGGTCCCATGAGTCGCGCCGTCTTGCCGTATTGCCTAGTGGCTTGCATCGTAAGTGATGGTACCGAAACGCTCAAAGCGCTTCTTCGCCTTGCCAAACTCGACGTCGTCTGACAGAACGCCCTCCGCCAACAACTGCTAGTTGTCGCCTGCGAAGCGCTGAGCCCGACGCGCGGCCTTCTCCTTCTCCAGTGGATCATCGAGGATGCCACTGCCACCGCTTCGCGTCTGAATACGGCCACCGCCGCCACCTCCACCACGACGGCCGCCCCTGGACTTGTTGTTGTTGTTGTGGCGGCCTCGGTCGTTCCGGTTGCCCAAACTCTGTCTCTTTCCACCGCGCTGGTTGTCCTCGCCACCGTCGCGGCCTCGCTTGGGGCGGCGCTCTGGGAGAGCCTCGTCCAGACCCTTGGGGACAACACTGGCCTCGACACCGAAGCGCTTGGCGCGTTCGGCCTTCTTCGCGTCCTCCGAATCCTTATCGACGGTGATGCCAAAGCGCTCGGCGCGCTTGTCTCGTTTCTTCTGCTCTGCGTCGGCTTCGGTGGCGCTGAGGCCCAGGGGGGCGATGGATGAGGCCTCGGCAGGCTTGTCAGCGGTCGTGGCCGCGGCATCGTTCTCCTGCGCAGGTGCCTCCTCTGGTGTCGCGTCGGTCTGAGCGGGTGCCTCGGTGGCAGCAGGTGCAGCAGGTGCGGCAGGCTGGGTGGGCTGGGTGGGCTTGACCTCCGCAGGGGCGGGGGCGGCTGCGGTCTCTGCGGCGGCCGGTGCAGCTGGGGCGGGCGCTGGATCGTCTTTCTTGGTGGCGACGGCGGCAATTTTAGTGTCGTCGTCGTCCCAGTCGATCACATCCTCGGCCTGGCCTGGTTCGTGGCAGGTTCTGGTAAGCTTTCTCGCAACGCAACGGAGGTCTGGGGTGTATGTGTGCGCGCGCGCGATGAAACATCGACGGTTGAGCGGCGAGGACCTGTGGGCGACGGCAGCGAATGGGTCAGGACGTACTCTTGTCGTTCTCCTGCAAGCGCGCGATGAGGTCGGCCTTGTTGCCGGACTGGGGGAGGCTGCGCTCGGAAAGGAGCTTCTTCAGGTCAGGGACCTTGAGAGACGCGTAGTCCGTCATGATGTTGACAGTGATTTGTGCGCTGGTGTGATGTTGATTGCTGTAATTGGCAGTATGTGAAGAGAAAAGAAGCACGCAGCAAGATATTGGCTTGAGTGGCCGCAAGAAAAGGCGGGATGGGCGTCAAATGGAAGCTGTGGTTTTGTTTGTTGAAGTCAAGTTGCGCGAGGTCGACGTTGGCGAAAGGGAGCTTGGAAGTTGTTTTGCGAGTCGAGTCGCAAGTGAATTTAGCAGCTCGGTTCGTCAACTCGATAATCTTTTAAATGCATGAGACGGGCCTGTTTGCAGACAGTTTTATGCAGCAAATGATCCTAACATGTACTAAAAAGAGGTCTGGACCGTGTAGCGTCGCAGTGAATCGTGGCAGGGTACCAGGTTGGTTCCCAATCAAGCCCAGCGAACCGTGCCACCTCCTCCAACCCCTGTTTCTTGCCTGCAGGGATCCTTGTGCCCATACAAGGTATCGAGGACAAAGGCCACACTGGCCCGGGGGTGGGGGGGTGGGGGGGGGGCGGGGGCCTGCGGAAGAGCTCGTCAGGTCGCCGGAACAATTTGTTGCAAAGGACATCTGAGGCCTGGAGCGATTCCAATGATTTATCCATCCACCCTTTACTACTGGTGCCTCGATGCAGCCACGAAATTTCTCGCAATTTTCGAGTCGCCCACTCCGCTTTGGGGTACAGAGCCAGGTTGATGTTGTTGTGTCTATTGCTTCGTCCGGATCAGGTCTGAATCTTGGGAGATACAAACGAAGAATAACAACCCGGGAATGCTACTTCCCGCTGCAGCCGGAATCGCTACTGAGCAACTGTACAAGAGAGTCTTTTGTGCTACAAGGGAGGATACCGGGGCTGAATAACCTTGTGTTGACAGCAAGAAAGATCGGTGTCTCGGTGTCTCGATGCGCAGTGCACAGACATCCGAGCAAGATGGCACCTTGATGGTTGCACTGTCTACTTGCAGAAGAGGTTAATTGTAGGTAATGTCTTTCTATGACTGCAAACCCAGTCTTGTAAGCTTTCAGGTCATGTTGTCAATTCCCTCTTCTAAAGGCGGTCCGAGTTACGCTCACGTTTGTTGGAAGATCTACAAATTTGCGATGCTTCATTAGGCTCCTAGAAGCTCACCCAGCTGCCTCTGTGCCCTAATTTCTGTATATTTATCAAGCCCCAGGCCGCCTAAGCGACAATGTCCTTTTATCCAGGCCAGACTAATGTTCACAGGGGGCGCCGGACGAGCTACATCACGCGCTAGAAATACTATTATCAAAGGCTTTGCTGAGGGCAATGACATCTGCCTCTTAGCTGCCTTGAAAGCGCCAATTACCAAGGCCTGACCACTTCAGTCTCGGGGACAAAGGAAGCTTCGACGGCAGCAGCTACCCATCACGCACACCGAGGGGACGGCGTTTCGGTCTGCAGGACGGGATCTGATGCAGTCTACCCTGTGCAGACGTGCGGTCAGCATGCTTTTCAGAAAATTTTACAAGCTGCATATGACTATTGAGCCATGCCTGCTTGGGTACCTGGGTAGTGTTACCGTGGAAGCATCAACATATATATGTATATATATATATATAAATCATAATGGTTGAGGAAGAGAATGAAACAATGTCTGGCTTGTATCTGCTCGGGACGATGGGGGACCCACCTGCCGATTCGGGCAACTCCAACTCCTATTTGCAGCCTCTCATTGGTGAGAATATTTGGCCAGGGTCAGCCTCCCAGGGCTGGAGGGCATTTCAGTATGTGAGATGATCATTCTTGGTGATCCGGTACCTGGGTCATAGGGGATATGGATAGGGATCTTGAAATCACAGAAACCACACCGCCTTCGTTCGGGGTGTGCTTGCTTCAACCCAACTGCTAGAACGTCAGTCGCAGTGTAGACCAAACTGAAGCCTCGGATCTGGCTGCTCTGAGGCTTCTTCTTATCTCAATTCTTGATGCCTCTTGATGCATTCGAGCCTCACCAAGGAGGCCGAGGATGGACCTGCATCCAAGACACTGCCTTGTTATAAGGTAGATTGTATTTGCTCTGATGAGAGTTGATAGGCTCATCACTTTATCTGCCTCAATAATGGCTGTGACCCAAGACGTTAGAGCTGATCCGCGAGAGGGTGCACAGCCCAGCAGCACGAGGGGTGTTTCCCACCTCCAAGATCCATCTGCCAAGCTGGCAATGCTCAGCATGCCAATAGTGCAAATATGCCATCAGGTCCTCGAAGGGTGCTGCCACATCGATACCCATCATTTGGCTAAACGTGCGCACTGCAAGTGATGCAAGTCCCTGCACTTTACTGGGTTGGGCTGCGTCGAATCTCATCAATCTCAACAGCCCTTGACCTAATCCTGTTGGGCGAGACTGCATTTGACAATTCCTAGGATCAAGTAACAATTGCTGGGCATCCAAGGTTAGTGCCCCAACAGTCGTTGCAGTTTATGATTCAAAGAGTACCTAGGTACCTAGGTACACATGTTCAAATGCAAACACCCATAAAGGACTGAACTGTTGAACTTGGCCTGCGAGCGGGCCTTGGGTTGTAAATTGGATTTTACAAAACAACAGTTGAGCACTGAGAGTATGTATCTAATCTCTATGGCCGATGTTGGACACCGACGACTTGTCAGATCTTCAGCCCTTTGTGGGATTGGTCTCATTAGCGCTCAGCCTCTTGCGCAACGATTGCACTTCCGGGCCTCACGTCGTCTAAAGCGAGAGGTTACTGCCAAGGGTATGAATGTGTTCCTGACGAGGCCTGTGGGATTGACTGTATCAAAGGGTATCTTGACCAGCTTGGTTACAGGGCGTAAGACTACACTGCCGTGATAATTTGAGTCTCGTGGACGAGCCCTTCATCGTCACGAACGCTCACAATCCGTGTATTAGACCGGGTATCTGGACGTTGTCCACGGTTTCGACTTTTCTTGACTCTCAAAATAGATGCAGTCGATCGGATATTCACAACATCAAATGGCATACAACTGTTACCTGGTTATGATTTTGAAATCTTCCCATAAGCTGCGAGAATATCTCTGCGGAGAGTATGACCTTGATTCTTTGACTGTGTCGGGCATTCCTATGTCTCACGTGAGAACAAAAACTCGTTCCAGGGCAGAGACCATTCCAGACTCAACCCAGCAATGTCCACATGAGTATCTGGATCTACTCAAGGGGCCGGAACGTTGCCCATCTTGATGAAAAGTCTCACACGTCGCCTTCTCTCAGCTTCCCAACAAGCAGGCCATCAAGACCTTCATGACGACAAATCCTGCGCTCTATCAGACGAGAATTCTAGATTCGTGACTTCACTGTCTATTCAGCCCTCTTGATGAAGGCATATTCCGTGCCTCCAAGAATATCAAGTGATCCAACCTCCTGGTATCCAAGGGCTCGGTACAACTTGGCTCCCGCAACACTCGCCAGGAAGCGGACGTTCTTGTGTTCCTCCGTGGCATGCTGCTGACCCCACTCCATTAGCATCTTTCCTATCCCTCGGCGCTGATGCGACGGATCTACGGCGATGGATTCGATGGCTGAACACGTCAGTAAAGCGCAGTGTTGTCAGGAGCCAAAGACGAGCGGATGAGGACTCACTCCATGAGTTTCGATAGCCCTCTTCGCCCAACGCATCCCTCAAGTACTGGTCGAGCACCTTCACGTTCGCCTCGATCTTCTCCAGGGCCTCAAAGTCCAGCGCCGCGGGGAACGTCGCCCTGCGCTGCTCGCGCGTCATGGGCTCCTTCCCGGGCGCCTCGGGCGGGTCCTCGGCGCTCCGCCATACTGCGCAGCCAACAACCTGCTGTCCCTTGTCGTCGGAAGCGGCTTCATCATCACTATCATCAGGATGATTACCATCGAGGACGACGATATAATGCAGGTTCTCGTTGTCGAGCTTCTTGAGGTGCCGGCTTGTGTGGAAGGTCATCTCGTCCGGGTCGCCTGGGTTTGCCGGCGCCGCACGATGGGGTGGGAAGAGGGCATCGCTCATCGGGCGCCCGCGGAAAGCCTTGCGGCAGATGAGCAAGCAGGCTGGGATCTCGGACTTGTGGACCCGGCGGACGCGGAGAGGGGAGGCCATTGTTTTACTGTTGATGCTGAATAATCGACGATGGTACAATAGTGGTTCTCTGCAAACATGTATGGTATGGCCAAGGATGACAATGTCGACCGGGAGGCTATCACGACGGTCTTATAGGACATATTCATACCTAGGTGCACTTATCTCTACATTGAGTCAGCGAAAAACGAGAACTGAGACGGACTTCTTAGCGCTGACAGGTATGCGGCGCTGAGATTGTAAAAGGGAATAGTTAAGTAGATAGTCTACTTTGGTACGGACCAAGATCAGCCGGTTGAATGCTAGGCCGAGGCATGGACCAGCACTGTTGTGGATTGTGCGCGTTCATGTTGATGAAATGCGTGCATGCTTCCTATCTCTCAAGGCAGCACATGCATGGCATGCGAGGCAATGTCGTGGACATGGCCTAGCTATGCCTAATCTTCGAGAAGTTGTAGGCGAGGTTTCGTCGTGTAGGGTCTGCTTTCAGTGCTGGCTGTTTCGTCCCGTTGCTCGTGTACTGTGACAGTCCTGTGGCGATGCATTGTGACCGATGAGGCGCTGCAAAACTGGCCTGAGACCATTCTCGACACCAGAATCTTTGAGGTTGTCGTCAGATTGCTTGTGCCATGGAATCCTCCGGTGAATCATTTGGAAATCCTTCTTCTTTCATAGGTTAGGCAAATACCCAAGTAGCTTTGGAATAGTAGCAAGCGAGCACTGGGCTCGTCTGCATTGTATAATTACATAAGTATAAGTATCAGTACACTGCAGTCCAAGTTAGTAGATCAGCGGGGTCAGGGTGCTTTATTAGCTAATAAGTACTGCACCCCAGCTTGGCCATGAGCCCGACAGTCCGGCCAGTGTATCGAGCTAGCGGTCGCATTCCCCATTCCAACCCCAAGCAGATCCCTGCCGCTTAACCATCAGTCGACCGCTTAAAGCATCAACCCAACTCCAAATTTGACCTCCACCCAAAAGATTCGGCACAACGCACTTTGACAATCACCCACTTTCCGTGAACAGCCACGCACGCAAGACGTCGCTGTTGCAAGCCGCTCCTCTTACCGACCAGTCCAACCAGAACACCCACGGCCATGGCGATGCCTGTCAGCAGTCTCATCAACACCACCTAGTCTCCACAGAGTCAAATGAGTCTCCAGCACTGACGCCACAGCACAGTCGTCGATGGGACACCCCTTGCGTCTTCTTTCTCCGCCTCCTTCCTCGTCTCATGATGACAGCGCCCACGGTGACAGCCCAGACACTCCACGATCCCTTGAGAGACCACCCTGTGTACGGCACATTTGGTGCAGACGTCAAGCTGACCGACTGGATCGCACAACCTGGCGTCCTCGTCTCCTCACTCGCCATCCTTTGTGGAATTGGCTACCGGCTCGTACAGAACCAAGCAGCCTCGCGCGGCCAACAGCTACCCACTGTCGGCGAGCTACTCTGGAACGCCATCGTCTACATCCTCCCCGCCTCTCTCCTCTACGCGATCGACCGATGGTTCAATCCTCCCCTGTTTCCAATCCCCATGCTTCAACCACAATCCACGACCCACGCCGCCAAGAGTGATGCCTTGCGTCGGATACTACGCGTCGACCAGCCTGGGGGCATCGTGGCCTCTGTATCACAGGCTGGCAAGAGGGCATACACAAATACATTCTCGGGATCCAAAGGGGACACGACTCAGCCTGCTGGGCTCAGCAACTGGGACAACTCGTGCTTCCAGAACAGCGTGCTGCAAGGGTTGGCAGCGCTGGAGCATCTGCCGCGGTACTTGATCGGATGGGGCACTGCACAAACAATATGTGACCAGGAAAATTCGACCACGGCGGGAGCTTTGCGCGCCTTCATCGCCAATCTGAACGATGTGTCAAATAACGGCAGGACGCTCTGCACGCCCAGCGTTCTCAAGAACATGAGCACAATACAACAGCAAGATGCGCAAGAATACTTCTCGAGACTCATGGACCAGGTGGACAAGGACATAGAGAAGGTGGCAAAGGCCGCCTTCAGACCACCTGGGTTCGATACGGAGCTGAGCAGGGATGATACGGCTGCAAGTCAACATAGCGACGACAGCGGGTACCAGAGCCTGCCCATGCTCTCCAGAGCCGGTTCGGAACTGATGACCATTCGCAACCCTCTCGAAGGCCTCTCGGCACAACGTGTGGCATGCACGGCATGCGGTTACTCGGAAGGGTTCTCCATGCTTCCCTTCAATTGCTTGACCTTGAACTTTGAGGTCGGCGTTGGGCAGTACGACCTCTTTGAACTCCTGGACAACTATGTGCAATTGGAGTCTATCTCCAGCGTAGACTGCATGAAATGCACTCTTCTTGGATACCGCAATGGCCTGCAGCGACTGGCGACAGTCATGCCTGCAGCTGCAGAGAGGCTTGGGGTTGTTGAAAAGATGTTGGAAGAGGACGAACTTGACGATGAGAGTTTCGAGAAGTTGAAGATACCAGACACGAAGAAGGTCAGCTCCACCAAGACAAAACAGGTCGCGATTGGAAGGCCCCCACGGAGTTTGGTGATGCACATGAACCGCTCCGTTTTCAACCCGATGACATTCCAGTCCTACAAGAACATGGCCGCAGTCCAATTCCCAAAGACTCTGGACCTGGGCCCGTGGTGCGTCGGAAGTGCGGATCGTGTCAAGCCTCCACCGGGAGCGAGGGCACAAGGTGACGACTCTGGTCTCGCGAGCAATGCAGGCGAAGAGGAGCAGTGGATCCTTGACGCGACCGCTTCGATGGTTGCAGGCGACTCACATCCTTCGAAAATCTCTGGGCCGATCTATGAGCTGCGCGCTGTGGTGACGCACTACGGTCGACATGAGAACGGGCACTACGTTTGCTACAGGCAACACCCAAATCAGACTGCGCAAGGCTGGGAGAAGTCCCAGCTCAACCGGACAGATCAGCCACCAAACATAACGGGTGACGACCGGGGAGGCGATCTTGGCAGCACTCATGGAGGCCAGCTGGATGAAACCAGCTCAGCAGCAGCAGATCTCGAGGAAACTGACGGCGAGGACACAGACTCGCAGTGGTGGCGTCTCAGCGATGAGACCGTCACTACAGTTAGCGAACAGGACGTTCTCCAGCAGGGGGGTGTGTTCATGCTCTTCTACGACTGTATCGACCCGAACTCGATTCTGGTGACGCCTGGCGAGACTCTGGAGTCTGAGAATGTGGCTGACATTACCATGACATCTGCTGAGGGCGCTTGCGAATCACCATCCTGCTCTGATGCTTCCGTTGCCACATTATGCAACGTCTCGACGGATCAAGAAGCCGGCGTGTCAGAGGTCAGTTCCGTCACCACGGCTGCGGAAGTGGAGATGCAAAAGCCAGCGGAACTGGAGACTAGGGTCTCAGAGGTCATTCCAGATACCGAGCCAACAGGAACGACGTGAATATTGCGGGACAGGAGGAGGAAGGTTTGTCGGAGGTCAGCTCCGTGACCATGTCGCGAAGGAACGCAGTGACGGTTGTCCCAGTTGAAGGATGATACCCATGCGCCCATCGTAGGCGACACATCAATGGCCGGCGAGCCCATGAAGGAAGCCCCAGTCCGAGTGCTTTTTATTGACCACTGGGACTGTGGAAGGAATGAGCAAGGAATGAATGGACGGTCATGATTTTGACATAGCGTCGGCGTTCACGAGTACGGAATCACGATCGAGAGTGGCATCATCAAGCTGGTAAATCATGGACAGCAAGTAATTTCACATGGATTCATTACACACATTCTGGTTCCTTGCGCCGGTTGGTATGCAGAAGTCGACCTGAATCTGGACTAGAGGTCACGTCGGTCCTCCCCAGTGCTCTCAACACATCTCCTGCACGTTAACGAATCTAACCTATCTGGGTACTCTAAAAGAACAACCATCGAGCTAACCCAGGGAAAAAGGTACCCAACAAGTTCTTAACAAGAAGAAGTCCAATGCCTCCCGGAACCTTCGCCTTCCTCTTCCCCAACATACTCACGCTCCCACCGCTCCACTTATCTCCATGGCCACCCGCACATTCCACCATGGCCGCGGCGACGTCCAGGAAACTCACAAAGGTCTGCGACTGGTCCCCGCTCAACACATGGCCGCGGCGCACATCGCGCGAGATGCCGCCGGGCTTGAAGAACACCACGTCGACCGAGGAGCCCTCCCGCTCGCTCTCGCGGAGGAGGTATTCCTCCGCCGCGATCAGGTCCGTGTAGATCCAGTAGTTGGCGAGGAAGAGCAGCCTGCGGGCGGGCCAGGGAATGGACCGCACGAGGCGCTCTTCGGTCTCGGCCGAGGAGAGCATCACCAGCCTCGGCGGCCTCGCCGCGCCGTCGGGCTCCTGCTGCTGCTGCTGCTGCCGCCCCCGGAGCTGGGCGAGGGCCGCGACCACGGCTTCGGCCTGCTCCTGGGCGATGCGCGTGCCGGGCAGGTTGTCCTGGACCGCGACGGTGAGGAAGACGGCCTGTGCGCCGCGGATGCACCTCGTCAGCAGGGGGATGTCGCTGATGCCGCCCTCGTAGACGGTGATGTTGGACGAGGGTTTGTTGATGACGGTCGGCGACATGCGTTCTAGTTTTGCGCGGGAGCGCACGAGCACATTGATCTTGGCGTGGGGCTGGTCGGCCGCGAGGATCTCCAGGATGGAGTTGCCGGTCTGGCCTGTTGCGCCTAGGATGGCGTAGGTTGGCATTGTGACGTTGTGCGTGCGGACAGATTATATCGAGGCGTAGTATAGGCTTGGTTGTTTCTCAGTCCGGCGATGTGTCTGAAGGATTGGGCGTATGGTCTTTGGGGCCAGTACCACGACGCGCATCTCAAGGTCGTTGCTATTTTTATACCTCAACGATCTTTTTTCGAACTTGAAAAAGAATACGGGCGGTGCTTGCAACGGATTCATTGCGGCCGTTTTAATCTCGAGGTGGTCTCGAAGTACACCGTGTATATATCTGGAGTCGTCTCACGACCGTGAATAAACACTATTTATTGAGAGGCTCGGACAGTCTCATCAATCACGCCCGCAGTTAGCCCGATCGACTACTACAAAAATCCGCGGCCCCGACAGCCCGGTACAGGTATTGAGTCTAAAAGAGTCCGGGCCATTGTTGACGTACTTAGCGCTTCAGGAACAGATGGTCGCCTACCGCGTCGAGCTTAATTAGCGCAGGGTACAGACAAGATGGACCGAGACCCCCAGAACCAAGATCCCTGACGAACATCGACTCCACCAAACCCAGTGAATGTTGAGCACTTGTGCCCCTAATACTTCGGGCCAGGCTCAGAAGAATTGTCCGAGTTGGTCCGTCACGACAGACCACAGCCCTCAACCAGCCGATGCCGAGGTGATCATTTTTTCGAAGTGAACGTCAACTATGTGTTGTTGAGATGGCGCTGCAGTTGGAACGATATATATCTTCGTGAAGCCCGCTGTGCGGGTGCTTTGGCCTAATGCTATTTACTCCTATGCCGAACCGGATCGCTGGCTCGTCAGGCCATTGACATCTCCCAGCGCCGGTGTGTATCCAGCCTCCTGTATACGATAATGTCTTAAAATATGGTGGCTGTTCTGGCACCACAGGTGGGCTCCGGGCCCCCTGCCGAAGAATTTCTTTTTGGTAATGCCGGCTTTCCTCCGAGCTCAGCACTCTTGCGTGCACAAATATGGTTTAAAGGTGTAATCGGTCTTTGGGCGACCCTTTCCGCCTGACCTACTCCTGGACGCGTCGTCTCGTTTTGCGTCGTATCGTTGGGATGAACCACCATGCCTTCCCCAATCCTGCTTCTATGCTTGTTCGCTCCGTCATCCATTATTGGTAGAATAATGTCCACATGCGCTCTGCCATCCACACTCTAGATCGCGCTGTGCTGGGTATCATGTAGTCTCGATCCTCTCGTTGGTTCTCCTGTGTGTCAATCCGTCCGGGGAATATGTCGTCCATCTAACTCCTCGGAGCCACACCTGGCGAGGCTCATGACTCAACGGTCCTCCGTCTAAACAAGAGCTCGGTATTCTGATCCGGCGACTTCGTCATCATCAAGACCATCGACTTGGGCCTCGTCTGTCCTTCCTTGAACTTCACCTCGAAATTGATCAAGAAGTACGCCAGGATCATCTTAATCTCGTTCCCGGCGAAGAACCGCCCAGGACACGCCGCCTTGCCGGCGCCAAAGTTCATGTTGTCGCTGATGCTGGTGAACTGGAACCGGTTCGCGTCGTCCTCGGTCTGCTGGCGCATCCGGAAGAACCGCAACGGGTCGAACTTCTCGGGCTCCGGGTAGTACCGCTCGTCGTGCGAGAAGGCGGCCAGGGGCGCGAGGAGCTTTGTGCCCGCGGGCAGGTGGGTCCCGTCGGAGAGGGAGATGGGCTGCCGCACCTTGCGGATGAAGGATGTGACGTTGCCCGAGAGGCGCTGGACCTCCTTCATGAAGCTGTCGAGCTTCTTGAGCTTGGCCATCGAGTCCTTCCTCGCCCAGCCGCCGCTGGGGTCGCCGTTCTCCAGGACCGCGTACGCCTCCTCTCTCAGCTCCTCCGCGGCTTCCGGGTTCGCGGCGAGATCGTACATGCAGTCCACGAGCAGGTTGTTGGTAGTGTGGATGCTCGCGGCGCTGAGCAGGAGCTGTAGCTCCGCTTGTGTCTGAAAGTCCGTCCGCTCCTCCTCGGGCATCGCGTCCAACAGCCACTGGATGAAGTCGTCGTCCTTCTCGTACCCGGGGCACTGCATGTCGCGCAGCCGCTCCTCGATGATCGGCACCAGCATCGCCTTGGCCTTGTCAGTGTCCTGCCGGATCTTGCCCAGGTCCGAGACCAAATACTGCCCCAGCGGTCGCAGCCATGCAGGGAAGAACTGCAGCTTCACAAGAGCGAGGAAGATGTGCACGGCAAAGTTGACGGATGTGTCCATCCAGACCTCGTTTCGGCAGATCGAGGGGCCGACGAAGGCGCGCCCGCTCGTGCGCGCCACGCACCGCAGGGCGAAAGGCTGGAACTTTACAGGCGTCCAGTCCTTGCATTCTGGAAACTCGGTGGCCGCCATGTACTCGACTTCCTCCTTGAGCTGGGGTATTAGTCGTGCCAGGTTTTGAGTTAGCTTCGTTCGAATCAAGGTTGGAAGAAGGTCTTGATGGCGCTCGGGGCAAAATTTGGTGTATTTGCTCATTAGTGCCTGTTTCTGTGTCAGTACGATACAACATCAAGGAGCACAGGAGGGCGTCGAATCGGGCCATCTCACCTCACTGAGGGCCTCCCTCGCACTCAGAACCTCCTCTGGAAGGGTCCTCAACTCATTGATGAATCTTGCTGGTATCAAGACCTGTAGGCCTTCCGTCGCCTTAATCTGATAGACTTGGTCGTGGAACTAGGATCTTGTGAGTCGCATGTCTCCTAGGGTGAGGGCAACACAGATGTTCATACCTTGTAGTACGAGTCGCGCACCAGAGTCTCGGCATCGAAATACCATTTGATTATTGATGCCTTGTAGAAGGGCACATTCTTCACCTTGGCTGACTTGTTGGCTTGTGCCGACTGAAACAGCCACGCGGCTAGTAATAAGACGCCTATGGTGACATAGTAGCTGAGGTGTTGACTCCGTACCACGACAGGAGCGGCCTGGACGAAGTCGATGGAGGAGGCGGTGTCCATTTTGATATACCGTCCGACGAAAGACGAGCTGTTCACTGTCATCGGCGAGATGGGACAGCACGAGATCGTCGACGGCTGCGAGACTGCGATCGGGCTCGTGTAGCTCGGCGCTCGACACATGACCAATGGTTGTTGAAGAGGTGTGTGTACTGGGCCTTGTCTGAAAGACGCTGTGTCTTAGGAGTGTGATATGGTTCCTAAGACGCGCTTTGACGAGGTGAGGGGCCGAGAGGAGATATGAGGGAGATAAAAGATGGCCGGGCGGCAAGAGGAAGACGGATCGGAGGATGCGTTGCGTGAGCAGCGGCCATCTAAAGTCGCAGTGGGAGACCAGACGGAACAAAGAGTGGGTTATGATGGAGAAGAGACGATGAAGTTGACTTCCGATAGTGGAAAAATGAATGCCTGTTTCGGGATTAGGACGAACGTGTGCGCTATCCGGAGTGACGGTGGCAAGTCGAGGTCAGCAGAAGGGTAGCGACACACTGCTCGACCTTCAGAGCACAGGCGGTCGGTCCTCTACAAGCCAGCCAGTTCCCGTCCGCGAGCCGTATTATGTTGATTACGAGCACAAAAAGACCTCAAAGGGGAAATCCTAACGAGGGAGGTGGCGCGTCCCGACTTATGGCAGGAGCCGGATACAGTGTCGGAATCAAGGAGAGAGGCAATAAGCTTCAGGTTGGGCCAGGCAGACAGACAAGAAGAGACGATGACGGCAGAAGATGGAAACGAAACCAGGTGAGCGCCGGCCAGAGGGGACAGCCGGTAGGGAAGGAGAGTGAACTGCTACGCGACCTGACCTGTCTCCGTGGGTATGCCATATTGACAGTTGACACGAGACATCGAGCCCATACAAGCCGCGACGGTGCCGGCAGCTTGGCATCGCCTCAACTGACACACGAGGACAAGCGTCAGTTCCATGCCGCCGTCGCGCTGTTGGTGATCAGAGGGGAGAGGCGGTCCTGCAACCTCATCCGGTCCCCGTCCTCTGTCACCCTGGTCCTGAGCCCGAGGTCTGATTCTGAAGCACGCGACGATCCGGCAAGGTGGCCCAACTGGGACCGACGCAGAAGCAGACGAGCCGGCAAAGGGGGTACGTTCCAGGCTGTCACAGAGTAAGCACAGAACTCTGTTACTGGCCGCTGCCCAGTGAGCCATGCAGCGATGCGTGCTGGTGTTGTTGATGTTGGGACGGATGAGACGTGATTTGCTGCTGTCATCTGAAACGGGGCCAGCCTTAAGGAGGAGTCGGGATCAACTACAGCCGCGTCTCGCTCGGACCAGGAGACGTTGAGTCCCGTTAGCCGCAGCTGCGCCAAGCCCGCCTCGTCTGTTAAGGTTGCCGCGGCCGCTCCACACCGCCCTTAACACCCCTCAATTCGCCGACGTGCGGCCACTATCTCGCTCTAAAGCAACCGAGTGTCGTCTGTTGGGCCGTGCTTCAACCTCAACCCTTCGTCGTCGCAGCCGCATGCGCAGGTTCTTGCAACCCTTCTTCGCCTGTTCTGTCAGGGCCCCATCCTGTGGGTCAAGCCACGCCGAAAGGCTCGTTGCTTTCAGCTCTGAAAGTTGCCACAAGATTGACCACCGTTCCACGCAGTCGGGCTTTCCATCCCATCTTTTCTGTCCGCCCATTTGCCGATCGGACTTCAAGCGTCCCGGAACCAAACATTGCCACAGATCATTCGGCTCCGGAAACCCGGAGTCGTTTGTCCCTACCCTTTTCGGTTTTCCCGACTTCCATTCTTGGTGAAGTGGCCGCTGCCATCACAGTACTGGTACTAGTACTGGTACTAGTACTGGTACTAGTACTGGTACCAGTACCAGTACAACGCATTGGCCTCCACTGATGCGACTTTTGGTACAGTAGAGCATGCAACCAGACCTGACTGTCCGTCTTTGATCACCCGCTTGGCACTCATCACATGGCATGTTGACCATCGCGCGACCGGCTGATCATAGGCACTCGAGATGTACTGTACAGTAGTATTCAGCGCAAGCGAGTGACAAGGCGCGGCCCGAGCAGCGGTTGAAAACAAGACCAGTCACAGACCTCGAGAACTTGCTCCTGCCAAGCTTCGTCCGGAGAATTAGCATCGAGTCACGAACCCAGTCTCTCCAGATCCCCATGGCGCAACGTAGGGCTGGAGCACCCCCCGGTCCCGTGTCCCGCCGCGCAGGCAACTTCAGCCGCAACTTGACACTCGGTGCTCAACGCGAGCTGTGGCTAAAGGCATCATAACAACATGCATACCTTAATCGCGGCCGCACGCAACTGGCGACGTCGGGAGCGAGCATTCTTATTTCCCCGAGCCCGTCTCGTTGCACCGTGGTCCCACAAAGCCGCCAATGTATTATTAGACCTGGTGGCTATTTGTTCCGTGGTGGTGTCAGCGAGGCATTTCTCTTCCGTCCTCCCCACAGCCCCCCGCTCGCATCCTTTTTCATGATCCAAAGTCCGCCTTGCAGCGTCGTGATCTGTACGCTGTAGTAGCCGGATGCACAGCGCTTCCACCTCCGAAGCCTGCGCCATGTTCACCTGATCTTTCCCAAAGAGACGATTGGGCACACAAATGTGAAGAGTTGATGTGACTGCTGGATCGGCCGGCCCGTGGCTCGGAGCCGACTGCTCTAGGACCTTGGCAAGGCAGCTCATGACAGCCAGTGACAGGAAGCCGGATGCAGGTCACATATTAACAGAAAGATCATTATGACTTCCGGGAATCCCCACGACTCCGTCATGTCCGTCGATTCGAACTGTCTGCTCAGATCTACCAGCGCCTGCCTGCGCATTGACTTCCAAGCCTGGTCAGGGAAGTATTGCCTCTTCAGACCTTGCTAGGCCAATCGCCGCGCGCGGCGCGGCGTCACGGCAGCCAGAGAGGTGACTTCAGGACGCCCATCCCCCGAGGTGACTCGCGTCTGGGCAACGAAGTCAAGGGCAGACACGTGTCAGTGTCGCATAACCAGTCCGAAGGTATGTTCGTTCCCGAGTCAAAGATCTGATCCCAGGAAACAGTTGCTGTCTGTTTCACCCTGTCAAGATCTCGGGAGCGGCTGCGTGCCGTCGCAATATCGAGCCAAGCCTGCTATAGACGCGCAGTTGCATATATCGGCTGTTCCTCGGCTGACACATCACTTTATCCCCTTTTAGATTATGCAGATCCATGTAACGTTTCTCATGACAGTCCTCAGATTTCTTTTCCTGGTAACCTGCATTACAGCCGCGACGAGTATACACTATACGTAACGCGTCTGTGCTTCTCGTCTGATGGACGAAACCGGCACAGACAAAGACGAAGATTGAGCCGCTGTCGCCATAGTATTTATTCTCCTACCTGTCTTCCAATTTGACATCCACAGTCACCTCATGACAGTCGCTAACAGAAATAGTCAAATTTGATAACACTGATATGCTGCATTGTGAATCTAGTGAACACCTAATTTCATTCACCGCGTCGTCTTGGCCCCGGTTTGTGACTCTTTCATGCTGAAATATGTGCTGCTAGACGGTCTATTCCTTCATATGACGGCCACTTTCCCCCTACAAGTTGGGAAATGACTCAGATGAGCCACAGCAAAACCCCTTAGAGCCCAGTTCCCAGGACATCAGATGTCCTCATCTGATGATTGACCCTGTGGAGAGCGAAATCGAAAACCAATACTTCAGTTATAAGACAACTTGCCACGGACGAGTCAACAGATTCGGTGTCGAGCGCCGGGCAAGAAGGAAGGTTTGCGCTTGTCAATGGGACGAGGGGTAGACTGTATCGACTTTTGGCTCAGCTCACTTGAGCTGAGCGCTGCAGCTCACTGCACTTGAGCATGTGGTGTGAGGTGAAAAGGGTCAAGTGGACAAGTGAGTTCTGCCAGCGCTGTTCATTTGACAGGGCATACCACTCAATGAGTTTGTTGGGACACAGTGGACTCTCCTCTTGTGCTCTGAATCTTGTTGTGCAGTCCTGGACCACCTAGAAATGGAGCTGGGGCCAGGCGGTCATATATCTAGCATCGAGGCTCTGGCTTGGAATAGAGCCTGCCTTTTTCTCCCCTTCCTCTTTTTTCAATGTTCTTTCTTTGTTTACATGTTTTCTTTACACCGTGTGTTCGGCTTTGGTGTTTTCATAAATCACATCCCAGCCACAGTTGGAGTGATCTATCTATATTCTAGTGGCCAACCACCAAGTTTGAGGTGACTTTACCAGTGCACACATCTGCTGGCCTACTCTTTCTTTGTGTATTGGACGTACAGGTGCTTCTGAAACTAAGGATGCCATGTAGAATCGTTGCACTTGGCTCGACTCCGCTGCTAGCAAGCAAACTGGGTCCAATGTATCTTCTGCGAAGCGCCTTTGGGCCTTTGAAATTCCCTGCGGCCCTAAGTGAGGCCCGAGGAAGGCCTAAAGCTAGGAGCCGTTGGCAGGATGTGCTGTGGTAAGACTGCAGTAGCGAAAGACAGTTTTGAAGAGGTGGATCTATAGTTGTCAAAAAGCAGACGAGTCGCTGGTGTGGTGGCCGTCTGGCCATCATGGACCCTTTTCACCTACGGAGTACCTAGCACTGTGTTGTCAGGTTGTCTCCCCATTTTGGCTGCTACACTGAGCAACACTAGCCAGCTGGCCAGCAAGTGCCGGGAGCTAAGTGAAGTACTGCCACTCATCCCAGGGCAACACACTGACACTAACATACCTCAGAGCAATTCGACTTGGCAATTGTTAGTTCTCAAATAGCTCAAGGGTTAGGGTGGCATCGCATTAGCCCAGCCTCGGCCACTTGGCCAGCTAGTCAGACCTCTCCGCCCACCCCATCAAGCCCTCCACATGGCAAATGTGCCCACATTTGCCAAAGGCGTTATAGTTTATGGAGTAATTACCATTTGTCAGGACATAGTGGACACTCCTCTTAAGCTCTGAATCTTATTGTGCAGTCCTAGACCACCCAGAAATAGAGCATTGACGTCCACCACACAGTGTACGTTCTGCTGCCAAGAGACATGAAATGCAAAAATAAAAAAATTCATACTTTTAGCATCGGCAGTGGTTAAGGGGGTAAAAAGCAAAAAGTGTGTCTGCCCCATGAATCGAACATGGATCTGCTCGGCCACAACGAGCTGTACTGACCGTTATACTAGGCAGACAGGAGAAACTCATTTTCATTAATAATGAGCTCCAAATTGCTGCTCATATTGCAAGATGCAATATTGTGGAAGCACATCCGGGCCGAGCCGAGAAGTTCAAGCCGCGCGCCATCTTACGCCTGTCCGGATGCTATTCTTTTTATTGAAATGTTCCTCTTCGACGCTCCAGGGCTTAGAAAGCGGACGAAATGTGAGGGGAGGTCATTGTTCGGTGGGAACCAGAGCCTTGTCGCAGTGGACTTGAGCCGGATTTAATACTTTGTATGTAACTGCATTTCCGGCGCCCAGCGCAGCCCGGCGAGTCTTGCGTACGATTAATAGTTTGGGAATCCCCTGCCCTTTCAAGCGTCATTAAGCACTAGATTATGAGGGTCCAGTTTTTCGTATCAGATTCCTAGACAGCGGGTTACAAAAATCGTCTGTGAAAATGTGTAAACAGGCGGCGGAATTAAGGAGGGCAGCGTTGATGAGGATGGCAGCGGTCGTTCCGGAGAAGGCTGAGCCGGAACTGCAGACGTATGGTATGGTAGAGCAACATACGGCTAAGCTGGACTTGAATCTTCGTCAAAAGGACCAAATCTATCGCTCTTTTCCTCTTCATTCGTTCAATCTCCAATCTCGGTACCGAGTTTCTCGCTCGTGGCTGGCCATCACAACTTGCCGTTGTTTTCCACCATGCGGAAGCACGGGAGACCGGGACTTCGGATATCAGCGGCTGCTTTGCACTACAAGATATAGGGTAGGACCCCCCTCTACTTGGCAATTCTCGTTGGTGATAGTCGACAAGACCACATCGTTGCGTCGACCTCATAATTGCTTCCTGAGATCGCGTCGTTTTCCTTCATTTTCGTCACTTCGCCTGCTTTGTGGCCGTCAAGAAGAATACCCCCCACTGGACTGTTCTCATGCGGCACACGCATCCTACGGGGTGTGGTCTTCTAGGAAGAACTTACGCAAGGGCAAAGAGACTCTATAGTTCCTGATGAGAGATCTTCCTTCAAATCTTTGACCTTCCTGCCTACCGATAGTACTGCGCCATGCTCCGGCACCAACACAGATCTCACCTGTACTACGGCTTGCAGGAGGCACAGTGGCTTTTATTTTATTTTAAGTTCATGGACTCTTGTATGTGTGAACCTGAAAGCTAATTTGGAATACCCCCAAACCGACCGAATGCGCCGATACATAAAACACTTTTTTCTTTTTATCTACAGGCCGTGTATCTCACTCTGGCCCGGAGCCTCGAGGCTCTTCTCATCACCAAAGCTGCCCTGGACCTATGCGCCGTTGGCCGAAACCTTCTGGCCGTTGCCATTAGCAGCAAGCTCACTGGCCACGGAGTCCGGGTTCTGCAGGGTCAGGTGATACGACCTGATGATGGAGTCGGCGTCGTCGATGGCGATCTGCCTGATGTCGGCCATGGCCTTGATCTTGGCCGTCACTTCCTTGCACTGCTCGTCGGTCATGGTCAGGCCGAGCTGCTGCACGCGCGTCTTGACGGCGTTCCAGCCCGTCAGGCGCGAGGCGAAGTGCACGTATCGGGTCAGACCGAAGTCGGCCGGGTTGAGGATCTCGTAGGTCGAGGGGTTGTTGAGGATGGCCTTGGCATGGATGCCGGCCTTGTGGGTGAAGGCGCAGAAGCCCGTAACGGGGTTGTTGAAGGGCGTGTTGACCTCGACGGCCTCGGCGACCAGGTCCTCGATCTCCTTGATCTGGTGCAGCTTGTACTTGCCCTTGACGTAGTCGGGGCTCGTGACCAGCATGCGGGCCAGGAAGCCACCGAGTGGGGTGATACCGTTGCGCTCGCCGACTGTGGGCCATGTTGGTTAGCAGGTCTCCCTTGTGAGTCACAAGGCGCTGACTTTGATCACTTACTTCCGAGCACACTGGTGTCAACGTGTGTGGCACCAGCCTCCAGAGCGCAGAAGGCATTGGCAATAGCACAGCCAGTGTCGTTGTGGAAGTGCGTCTCGATATCGCAAGACACAACACCCCTCAGAGTCCTGATCAGGTCGTAGACCTGTCTTGGCGATGCACAGCCAACAGTGTCGGCAATACCTACACGGTTGACACCAACCTTGTCCACGGCACTGTACAGGGTCAAGAGGTCGACCAGGTCGGACCGGAAGGAGTCCTCAGACGAGAAACGGACTTCCAGACCCTTAGACTTGACGAAATTGATGACCTCGACGGCGGTCTTGACGATGTATTCCATGTCCTTGCCGTGACTGTGCTCGCGCAGGTACTTGGAGGTGCCGATGACGATGTCGAGGCCGTCGACGCCGGTCTCGACCGCCAAAGCCGCGTCGCGCATGTCGCAACGGACGTGTGTCAGGATCTTGGCCTTGAGGCCCAGGCTACAGATCTTCTTGCAGTCATCGTAGGATTGTTGCGAGGCGGCGGGGGAGGTCAGCTCGATGTAGTCGACGCCGAACTTGTCGAGGGCGAGGGCACTGGGAGGAAAGCGCTGTCAGCTACCGTCGGGGCGCAATCAACGTGGTCGCGTGCGCGTGCAGCAATGGGGAAGAGAAAGTGGCAGTGGTGGTGGTGGTGGTGCTTGAGTCATCGTAGGGGGAGGGCACACGCACATCTCAATCTTCTTCTCGGTGGTGAAGTAGGCATTGGCGAATTGCTCGCCCTCTGTTGCTCAAGGGTCAGTGTCTGTGAGATGCGTAGCGATTGATCGTGCAGCAGTGCTAACCTCTTAATGTCGACTCGATGATCTTGAATTTGCCGACATTTGAAAGGTAATCTTGGACAGTCTGGTACGGGTTCGACCGCGAGTGTCCGCCATTCTGGGCCTGGAAGCAGAAGACGTCAGCGCGCGAGGGGCACAACGCAGACCGAAGGTACGAGCAGGAAGAATACGCACGACTGGAGTGGCGACCACGCCATTGGTCCCGTTCGCTGGAGCGTCTGTTTCGCACATTTTGGTTGACTCCTTTGCTCTTGTCGTATTGATGTGTCTGGTAGGTGGTGGGTGGGCTGGAAGGAATAGTAGTTTGCGCGCGGAGGGGTATGAGTAACTTTTATGTTAGTTGACTATTTTCTGTAGCGGGTGAAATTTCGGACGAGGGGCGGTTGGATCGGATTGGCTGTTGGGGCTGCAGCCCAGCCGTAGAGTCCAGAGCCGGCCTGGGTTTCGTATGGCAATGAAGAGTCACATTCTAAATATGCCCCACTGCCAAATTATTCAGCCTGGCAAAGAACATGCTCATAGGCCGTAAATCCTGTCCACCACTCTAACACTACCATGTTTCACCAGTTCAAGAAGAGCGGTCTTGTGGCAATGGCACTACCTACTGTATTCTCCCAGTATGCAATCCTGCCGAAGCTCCCATGGACACACGTAAGATGGCAAGTCCATTTTTGTCACTTCAGCTCAACCGAGCTATAAATTCTTCTTGGAGGATCGTCCTTGCGGGGGTGGGGGGGGGGGGCAAGTGCTCTTCAAGACATACACGGTCGACTGCCTGTGAGCTTTTCCGATGTCTTCGTCGCCCTCCCTGGGTTCCTCGATCGTACTTTGTAGGGTACCGAGTCTCGCGGCATTGATCTCCGACCTACAGAGTTACCCACTTTTCCGATGCGTTTACACCAATGACGCGGTCATAAAAGCGTAGCGGGAGGAATAATTTGGTCTGAAAATCCTGTCACTGGGTCGACTCGGCCCAGACCTTGCCAGTGGATGTTTCGCCCAGGCGATACAGATCGGAATGACGTCGGCGGCAGACAGTTGCATGCGCTGCCCCACGGGGAACAAGTCTCCGCGGTGGAAGGCCCTGCAAGGGTTGATCCGATGCCGGACAATCGAGCGAAGCAAAGATGAAGAAAAAAAACTGCCTAAACTGCCGTACTTTGGGTGACGGCGCCCGCCAGTTCCGGATGCGACCCCTGGCTCCACCGATGCACATGCCTGGGGTCCGCAGATGAGCTCTCGCGCGCCATGTTTGCATGCGGGCGCGCTACTATCCCCACGACTGCAAAAGTTGATCTACGGCGATGTGCTCCGTTGCGCAGCGATACTGAATTGAGTCATCACCAGCATCACCATGCAAGTGTCTCAGGATCGGCGCGCGAAGACAGAACAAGCAGAGTGGATCTCGGAACAGCCAAACCCTACCAGCGGCCACTGACATTCTCGTCTCAAAGAGAGGAAAAGAACATGGCTTGAATTGCGTACATGACCGACCTCAAGCGACGCACCGAACATCATCACCATCATTGCACCAGACATCGACCACAGTGCCATCATCTTCTACCGTCGACCAGTTTCGACGTGCACTCTTCAAGAGCCAGAGTTCGAGCAAGGCTCGCTGCATCTGCCAATGTGATCCTCATCGGGATTCAGGCAGACATTTGCTCCGCCTGCATAAGGCGTACCACTGCAAGCGCAGAGAAGCTCAATCTTGATGGGGCCTGTGTACGGCTCGGCATCGCTGGTGCCCCTCTTCGGGGTGGCAGCTTCAGGCAGGCACACGTACAGAGCCTGGAGGGGGTCGGTGTCCGTGGTGCCCTTGCCAGAGTCACAGTAACCGCCAGCGCAATAAGCCGTGAGGATGGTCGCATCGTCGAAATCTACGAACAAGCAAGGTCAATGAAGTTCTCTCGGGACTGGACAAGATGGCTCACTTTTCTGTTGCTTGAGGATGTACCCGCAGTAGGTATACCCCACGCCGCAGTATGGCCCCGTGGAATTGTCCGCTGCGACAACGGGGACGTTGGACTTGTCCAGTCCCATGCTGGTGTAGTGCTGTCCAGCCTCACCGAGCATGACCGCGCCTGCGGAAGTTGCGAAGACGACACTGACAAGCGACTTCATGTTGTAGATTCGATGTTACTGCGTTGGGCACGGGGATACTGACTTTGGTGGGAGTGCCGTGAGTCCTGAAGCCAAGATGAGCTCTTCGTGGTGAGATCCCCTGGGCTCTGGATGACGTGCTCGGTATTTATACGTCTTGACTAGCAGCATGATAACGTGGACCAAGGCGACGACGTGAAGTGTCACGTCGGATGTCTCGACGGCGCCAATAGAGTGTCCCATGACCGGGCGATATGTGTTCGCACCAGCCAGGAGATGCGGCCATAAGGACGAGTCAACTGGTGTCTTGCACAAGGTTTCCGGTGCGCAGGACCTCGACCATCTGGCAGCCATCTTAGGCGATCTGTGCTAGACAGCCTGCAACATCAAGGAGTTTGTTCCCTGGCCAGGGTAGGACCGTGAGACCTGTCAGTCGTCATGATCGTGAGACACTCAACGGTCCAGCTCTTCAGGACTCATCGTGGCCTAACAGTACGTGCTCTCACCAAGCCGCACGAGCGCCCAATCGACATCACATACGGGACGGGATCTTCGTGGCTCGAACAGGCTTCGATTTATGGTCACATAGGTGATGAGGACTCCCCGCTGAGATGGCACGAGTTTGGTGAGAAGCAAACTTGACGAGGGCATGCTGTCAGCATGAATCGGCGTCAGCTTGTGCCTCTGCAACCTCGAGTCTAGTCTCAAGCGCATACCATCTTGTCAGTCTTCAAGTCGTGTCTCGATCCGATGGACTGCGAATTCAGTACGACTTCGGAACCATCATGACGATGAATAGCCACAAGGGGTCCTCTCCGTGGACGTACGAAGGAAGCAGCAAACCAATTCAGTCACCGAAATTTCGTCTCTGTTGCACTGTCAAAGTTACTCCGCTGTTGACAATTTGCCCATTCCCCCATGCCGTGGGAAGAAATTCAAAAACATTTTCCCCCTCCCGGGCCCGGGGGGGAGGGGGGGGGACGATGACTAAGAACGAAACGATCGCCGAAAGTTGTGGATCCCTCGCGCCTTCCGCATCGCAGTTCCCACCTTTCCAGTGCGTTGCCCCGCTATAGATTCCAAAGCATCCGCCCGGAACCTGCACAACCTTCGCGCAGCCAGCTTCAAGGACCAGAACACTCACTGGAGCCGTCCGCTGCTCGCACCTTGACCAATTGATTCACCAATCCCTCCCGCAGCCGCAAGGTTCTTCGTCTGTCCCCTCAATCTCCCACCTCCCACCTGCCACCCACTAAGTCCTCCGAAATGGCCGCCATCACCGACGCCGCAGCCCCACCACCGCTCGCGGCGGGCACGACAATCCGCGTCGGCACGCGGCGCTCCGCGCTCGCCCTCAAGCAGTGCGAGATCGTCATCGCCGAGCTGTCCAAGGTCCACCCGCACATCAACTTCGAGACGGTGACCGTGTCCGTCATGGGCGACCGCGACAAGACGACGCCCCTCCCGACCCTGGGCAAGGGCCTGTGGACGTCCGAGCTCGAGGCCATGCTCACCTCGGACCCGCCGGAGCTCGACATGATCGTCCACTCCTTCAAGGACATGCCCACGACGCTCCCCGCGGGCTGCATCGTCGGGTGCGTCACGAAGCGGGAGGATCCGCGGGACGTGGTCGTGTTCAAGGCGGGCCACGGGGACAAGTACAAGAAGCTGGCGGACCTTCCCGAGGGCGCGGTCATCGGCACGAGCAGTGTGCGCAGGGCGGCGCAGCTGAGGAGGAAGTTCACCGGGCTCGTGTTCCAGGACATAAGAGGAAACATCGACACGAGGATGCGCAAGTGTGATGACGAGAGCCTGGGGTTTGACGCGACGATCCTCGCGGCGGCGGGGCTGTTGCGGATGAACATGGGTCACCGGATAGGGCAGTATCTGGAGAGCGAGAGTGAGGGAGGTGGCATGTTGCATGCGGTTGGACAGGGTGCGCTGGGCATTGAGGTGCGCAAGGGCGACGAGACGACGCTGAGCCTGTTGAAGCCCGTGTCGGACACGGAGACGATGTTAGCATGTGAGGCGGAGCGTAGTCTCATGCGCAGCCTCGAGGGCGGCTGCAGCGTACCGATCGGCGTCGAAACGGATTGGGTGCCAGGAAAGGACGGCGTGGGCATGCATCTCAGGCTCCGGGCGCTGGTCGTCAGCATTGACGGACGAGATGGTGCCGAGGTCGAGCTCGAGGGGGAGGTGGCGGTCCCGGAGGCTGCTGATGAGCTCGGAAAGAAAGCTGCATCCATACTCGTGGAGAGGGGCGCGGGCAAGATTCTCGACGCCGTCAACAAGGTCAGGGCAGAAACGTCCGGAACGACATCTGCTGCCGCCGCTGTTGCGCCGGCAGCATGATTCTACGACACCGGCATCATATCTCCATACGCATAGCATCAAACATACCATAGATGGCAATGATTTACTTCTGCGTTCAAATTTTAACACCAGGGTGCAGACAGGCAAGCCGAGAACCGTGTAAATATGAATAGAAAAAGTCTACCGGATAGACCATGCCTCACACTCTCAACGCCATTCCCCATGCTCCAAGGGGTAATCCTCCTTCCAGGTTGAACTGTTCGTGTTCGAGGCCAGGTACCGTATCGAGACAGCCCAGATATGCTCCATCTGTCCCACCGCGTTTCCCGTATCCCAAGACCGCTTCAGTGATCCCCCTCGGCGGCCGTAAAGCTTTTGTACTCCTCCTCGCCCATCAGGCCCTCGAGGTCCTTGACCCCCTGCTCGTCGACGGCGACCTTGGCGATCCACCCGCCGCCGGCGCTGTCGTCCTCGGGCACCTTGTTGATGGTGCCCGGCTTCTCCTCCAGCTCCAGGTTGACGTGCGTGATGCGGCACGCGACGGGCGCGTTGATGTCGGCCGCCGACTTGACGCTCTCGACGGCGCCGATGGCGTCGCCGGCCGCGACCTCCTTGCCCTCCTCGGGCAGCTCCACGTACACCACGTCGCCGAGCGCCTCGGCCGCGTACTCGGAGATGCCGATCACGCCCGTCTTGTTGTCGGCCGAGAGGTCGATCCACTCGTGGTCTTTGGTGTATTTTCGGATGGGGCCTGTTTTATGGGGGAGGTGGGAAAGGGGCAGACGGTCAGTCAAGTTCGGCCGGTCGGTCATCCACGCCGGGTGGTGGAGTAGTGATGATGGTGGGACGATGGGTGGTGGTCTGAGACGTAGAAAAACAAAAAGCCCCGGCTTCGGAGAGAGACGGAGGGAGGGCAGAGGGTCAGGTCAGGTTCAGTCCTTACAGATAGCGCTCGCGGAGAAGGGCCTGGACGCCGCCGCGTTGAACCGGAAGACTGCTGCTGGGCGGGCGCGGAAGATGGTGGACGAGAGGGTGCTCGTGCTTGGTCTCGCGACCCGCATGCAGCGCGCGATTGAGGCCATGGCTGCTTGCTGAGCTTGTGTGCGTGTGTGTGGCAGTAGTGGCTGCTGGAGGAAGGGGAGGAAGAGAGGATAAGGGTTGGGGGCTCGAAGGGAGATAAAGTCTGGATGCGCTCCGAGAAGTGACGATTCATGTGTTTGCCGGAGGCCGATTGGATTTCGGCGCGTTTAAAGTTCGCTTTAGGTAAGCGGGTTTCTCCCCTACTTAATGAGAAGCCCCCGATAGAAGACCAGGACTACTTAATTTGTTGTCGTTTCTGTTGTCCTTACCATTCCGGATGTCCTCATGGGTTTATTTGAAAGCAATTTGTTCTCACTGCTCAAAATCCATGCTGTGGTGGTCATAGTACAGCCTGTGCTCCTGATGACGGACACCTGATATGGGCATCGGCCCTTATCTATCACTTAGAGCGATGTGGTTTTTCAGGCTGTCCTTTTACCGTTCGCTCAATGCTCTCGACATATAGCATGTTGGAGGACCCAGGATCCCGTTTCTCAGGTGAGCAGGGGAGACTCTCGCTAATCCTCTTGATGAGCTGTTGATCAGAGACTGCGAATTATTGCCAACTTGGGGATCAGAAATCTCTGGGACTTGAGTTGCGGACATTCCGAGAGCTAGCCACACGTCAAGACTGAACATTCCCCATCGAAGAAATATCCGAGTCTGAGCCCACGGTAAACTGCCCAAGGGCAACAGGGGGAGCAAGGTGTTCCCGGCGTGTCAGTTCTCAAGAAGGCGGAATAGGACGACGAATGCTGTGGTCTGGAAGCTCGATACTGAAGCGGAGAATAGGAGGGTGCCCGTCGTATAGCACGCGGGCGGGCACGGTTGACAGATCTGTCGCGGAGCCGTGGGACGAACGGGAGTCCTAGTGATGTAGAATGCGAGGCACATGCAAGCCCTTAAGAAGACAGGCATGAGCTGTCGAGGGCTTCAGGGCGCATGAAGGCACTTTGGCCAAGATGGAAATTGTTCGGTCCTCACACAGGGCAAGAAAACGGCAATCTCAGCAACAGCATGAGTATTATCGATAGCCGCGTGAATTTTAGGCCGTTAGCTGCTCATGGCACCGGCAAGCAAGCTTCAAGGTCCCAGACCACCACGAATGATATGCCAGATAGTCCCGTGGCATTTTCAAAGAAGTAATCGAAGAGACAAATGACAGTTTGATCTTCTCGTTTCAATAGCATAGCAGCCACACGCAGTCAGCCGCAGATGTTCACAGTACACCCTTTGACTACGTGGTCACAGGTCCGTCCGAGTAAGTGTGCTTTGTGAAAGATGAAATGAAAAGACGGTCTGACAGGCTTTCGCGTCCAAGTCGCGTCAGTTTAGGTTTTCCGGCCGCGGGCCATGTTGTGTGTGATGATGAGTGGCTTGCCGTGCCATGCCATGCCAGTGGTTGCATTGAGGAACTGCATGCACGCAAGGTGAGCTGCGATGCGCTGGGCGGATCTCATTCGCACGGCCTTCACGCAGCCGACCCCTCAGTGGGACCTGAAATGTGGCCCCTGGCTAACGTGGCTGATTGGCTCCCGCGGGGCTACCCCAGCCGGTTGACCCCCCCAAGCTGTAAGAGCTAGGGAGATTCATCTGTTAGTGTTTACTTCGCGGCTCGGGAGACTGACACAGACCGTGCGCCTGACCCAACAACCGCCCAGCCGTCCAGACTGCCAGACTGCAAGCACTTCAACGGTCGGATCTGTCTGGGTTTGTCTTAGCACCCAGTAGATTGGTATCAGCCTAACAAAAACCACCACGCCGTCGCTTGGAAGTTCCATCCACTCAACAGGCCGCCCCGTCATCGACAGAAGAAACAAACGGATCGCGCGTACAGTACAGGAAGACACAAACACACACAAGATAGAGTGTAGCTGACCATCTGCAGGTCGTCGCGGTCGGGTCGACGTGTTGTTGCTGCAACTGCACTGCACTGCACTGCATCCTGCTGCGGACTGTTGGTAGCGCAGGCCCCACTTCGGCTCCCAAGAGACAAAGTCCAGGCGTCCGACATCAGATTGATTGTGTGCCTGCGCTGGCAGCCAGCTCTTGTGGAAAGTAGCGTGGTACTCGTTAAAGTACATACAATACAACCTGCGCCAGGACATCATCCATCGACTGCCTCGCCGCGCCTGAGCAAGAAACAGGCTGCAGGAAACCCAAAGAGCAAGAGGTGAGTGGGTTGATTTGATAACAGGATACGGCTGCCGTATACGCTTTGGGCGTGGTTACAGCCGCACACACACACTTGCCCACCCTTCCAATCTCCCAGTCCAGGTCCCCGGCCTGGCTCGTCAGCCTCTTCCTTCTCTTCTGCGACGGGTCAGTTTTGTTGCAGTCCCCAGAAGAGGGAAAACCCATGTCTGACTTTCAGCCGGCGCTACCACGCGAAAGCCTGAGCCCGAAGCCTGAACTGAACCACCACCTCCCCCCCCCCCTTGGTCACCTTGGTCCTCCCCGACGCATGTGGACGTGGGCCTGACCTGTGGATTTTGGATCCTATCCTGAACCTTTTTTTTACCCTCCCAACCCTCGTGCCGTTCCCTACCCACCATCCACGGTACACTTTTACACGAACATCGATCTCCACCGGCATTCGAGGCTGCGAGACGTCATCATCGTCGCCCTTGCCTGACTTCCCTCGCAGGTGGCATCGGATCCCCTCTCCTCTCAGCTTCAACCTCACCACTCCCCGGCAGACACGCCCTCTTTCCCATGAAGCCGTCACTTCTGGGTTAAGGCTGTCCCTCCCTTAGCCGTCTTCCCGCGTCCATCCGGATACCGTCCGTTCTATCCCTCCTACCTCCTCACACCCGGCGGTCACGGGCCTCCCTCGGCCATAACAAACGCCAATCTGGGTCAGTGTTGCGCCGCGACAGGACGATAGCCTCTCCTTCTCCACCTTCCCGAAACATTGTACATTTGCACATGCAACCTGCCGGGCTTCCTCATACAATATGTGTCACCTCGAGCCACCCGACCGCTTCCCGACCCATCTACTAACCCGGGTGTCACCGCACAGATTCCTCAACACTAACCGCAGGGTCTCCGGCCCAGTTCTACGACGCCACAGAGATCATGGACGACCAGGCGCCCGCAGACCTTCGAGAGGAGACCATGGGCGATGGCTCCCCGAGCATGGCCGGCGGGTCTGCCTTCGAGCAGTTCAACGGCGACGCCGCTATGACCGACGCCCCGCACTCCGACCACATGATGGACCCGAACGCGCGATACGCAACCCCTCCCGTCCCGGGCCACATAGGCGGCGGCAACCTGTCGAGGCCGCCCTCACAGCTGTCCAGCCAGAGCTATCCCGAGCGCATGGGCGCCGGCGCCGCGGGCGCATCGTCCTCGGACCAGAACAACGCAAATGGTCGGAACCACGTCGTGATAAAAGTCGGGATGGTCGGCGACGCGCAGATAGGCAAGACGTCGCTGATGGTCAAATACGTCGAGGGCAGCTGGGACGAGGACTACATACAGACGCTCGGCGTCAACTTCATGGAGAAGACCATCAGCATCCGGAATACCGAGATCACGTTCAGCATCTGGGACTTGGGCGGTCAGCGCGAGTTCGTCAACATGCTGCCTCTGGTCTGCAACGACGCGGTCGCGATTCTGTTCATGTTCGACTTGACGCGCAAGAGCACGCTCAACAGCATCAAGGAGTGGTACCGACAAGGTCGAGGCTTCAACAAGACCGCGATACCTATCCTTGTTGGCACCAAGTACGATCACTTTGTCAACTTTCCACGCGAGGATCAGGAGGAGATATCGAACCAGGTACGAACACATCGCGTGAGAAAGAAGCCATGGGATAGGGGTAGAGGACTGATTTGTGGCACACAGGCACGGCGGTTCGCAAAGGCTATGCGTGCTGCATTGATCTTTAGCAGCACAAGTCACAGCATCAACGTCCAGAAGGTATGCTGCGCTGGGGTGGGTGAGAGGGTGTTGTGCAGGCCCTGAGCTAACAACCTGCAGATCTTCAAGATTGTGCTGTCCAAGGCATTCGACCTGAAGTGCACCATACCCGAGATCGAGAACGTTGGCGAGCCTCTCCTGCTGTATCAGAACTGCTAAAGTCGCCGCGCACTAGCAGTGCTTCGGCACCTACATACTTGTTCGGCAGACCCTTGCCTTATCCTATCGCTGCTGATCCGTTAAAAGTGGATGCTGCAGCAAAAGGCTTCGTGGTCGACTTATTCTCAACAACAACAACAAAGCTGTGATCATATGGCCAGGAGCGCTCGAGCTCTACACCGTGGCGTCAGATATCCGTTCGGACGAATGCCTCAAAAGCTCGACTCAAAAGCTCAGCATGAGCCAACCTACATACTCAACAATTTAGCACCCGCACACTATGTGGAGCAAAACCTTAAGGGTCCCAACATCACGGGACCAAAAACAATACCCTACATTTCTTATGTGTGTTTCTAGGGAAGGGAGCACGGAGGGAGGAGTCTTGAACCGGGAAAGAATATGTACGAGGAACATTCCAAGACTTGATACTTGATGAGGAACAGGAAGGAAGTCCCATCAACATTTTTTACCTGTACCAAGGACAAGAGAAAATGGCCGCGAATGAAGCACACGAGGGACATCAGACGTGAAAAAAGGGGCAGTCAACTTTTGTCTGGGTTTTATTACCGAAGGTCGCATGTACGCTGGCACACCAGAAGAGAGAGAGGGAAGGCAAACCAGGGCCCAATACCCACCACTGACTACCTATTGTCACAGAAATGATTCTCACAGTCGCATCAAGATTTCTATTTTCCACTCTGATGTCCAGTAAGTGTTTCGTGGAGTGCGATGTAGGTCCATCGCGCCGGTGTCGCTGAATTCCCCATCGTTCATCCATGGACAGCGCTGCGAGCAACATTCAGAGCAGCCAGATTCTCCCGGTTGAAAGGGCGCAGCAGGATTCAACGCGAAGCATTCAGTCCCCGCCAAAGGGGTATTTTTACACGGCCGAGGAAAGGAAAAAAAACCGCAAAAGAGGTAGAGAATCATAGGTCTCGGTGTTATTACGTCTATGCCGTGTTCTGTTGCCCAATGTTCATAGGTGAGGTTGCGAGTGACAACTAACGCTACTTTGAACAAGCATCTACTGTCTAAGCCCTGTTACAAAAGATTCGTGGATGTCGATGCTCAACTTCTCGACCACCATCCATGTCATCGTCCATGAAGTCTCCATTTCACTCTACCAAGCTCCTGTCACGTTGGTCAAGACCGTGTATTTCTGAATCAACGCATTTCGCCGCTGACGCTTTGGTCTAGCCCTCAGCTGCTGCGTGCTCGCTGGCTCCTCGTCGGCCGAAGACCCTGCCCCAGAACCCTTGCCTGCTACCCGGCGGCGTTGACGAGATTCTATCAACACCTGGACGACCTAGAGAAGAGACAGAATGTCAGTCGCTCCACGCATATCTCAAGTAGAGTGGTTTGAGATGCAGGGCCTGTTTATGTTGAGTGCAACAGAGAACGGTATCGACACGCAAAATTTGGCATTCATAGGGAGGGTCACATACTAGTAGCCGCATTTTCCTTGCCAGCTTCTGACAATGTTAGAGCTGGATCGATTTCCCCGAGCATTTGACCAGCATTCTGGAGGCTTGCATTCAGCGAGGCCATAGGATTATCCAGGTCGTTGGCAGCCTCTCGTTCCGGTGAGGGTGACGACGCCCAATTGCCCGGCATTATGGCTTCAGGATGTGGAGACTTGCGATACAAGGCCGACTCCTTGATGACTTCATCATCGTCGACAGAGTGCGGCTCCCGTACAACACCGGATGGGGAGAGGAGGCGAACATCATGAGCGATATCGTGTCCCACGCGGGCAGATGGGCCTGAAGCGATCAATTTGTCTGAGTGCAGCTCATGGGCAGATTGAGCCTTGGGAGCAGGCAAGGTGATATCACTGTGGAGGCCGTGTTCGGTTGACTTGGGAACTCCTGGGACGACAACGTCCTTGTGGAGATTATGTGCTTGAACCTGCTTCTGTAAAGAAGCAAGCCTCTTATCTAGCTCGAGGTCATGGGGCTGGGCATGTTTATCTTGGCGCTGGATAACCACATCATCGAGAAGTTCATGAGAGAAAAGCTGTTGCGGGCCGGCCACGACAGGATCGGCATCGAGATAGTGGCCTGGTGCTGCAGGCCGGACTGGGACCGACGCATCAGCCGACAGGCTATGTGGGCCTCGTCTTGCTGGCTGTGGACGTATGACCTTGTCTTGTGCAAGTGCATGTTTTGAAGCTGCAGGCGTGCCAGTGCTCACTAATGAATGCGCCGACAAATCGTGAGGCTGCCGGTTATTGGGTTTTGAAACTAGCACCGAGTCTTCCGAGAGGGAGTGAGACCGGCCAGAGGGGAGCTCTTTGACGTTCTCTAACGCACCGAGGGCTTCTGCGGCCTTGAGCATTGTCAAAGGATCAACTCCACCTGTTTCCAACATGGCCTGGTAGCGCTTGATGGCAGCCACTCTAGCCTCATCGCTCATGGACGCTTCATCAACCGCGACCCGAGGGGCAGTCGCTTGGGTTCGCTTGAGGTCTTCGGCAGTTTTGCTGTCATCGTTCTTGACCTTTGCCAATGACGCGATCGAAGCCTCAACATCCTTGGCCAATGAAGCGGCCTTTTCAACGGCAGTGATATCGGCCGGCTTGGTCGATGTTTGTGCTCTCTTGGATCTGCCGCTGGACTTGCTCTTTCGTTTTTCTGTGGTCGGCTCATTCTTCTCGGGACGCGGCTCGTCACCTTCTGTTTTGCCGAGACCGGTCTTGTCTGTATCTTTCTCGGCAGCTCCTGTCTTCTTTGACCGCTTGAGCATACCAGTAAATTTGCCTGTGGTCATCTCTGATTTGGAGTTGTTGCCCTTGGTGCCAGAAACCGCTGAGCCTTCCCTTATCATGTCAGCCGAAGTGTCGTGCTGTGTCGTTGTCTGTTTCGTGGTAGACGGTCCTCCCTCCTCGTCAATGCCCTGATTCAGCCCGGCCATTTCGAGAGAGGGAGGCATTGGTGACTTCACCCGGGCCAGTGCAGGATCTTCTGCAGCCATGGAGTTGGTGAAAGGACTAAAGCCTGCAGGCATATCCGGGGCCTGGTTGGCTTGCTCTACTTCTGGTGATTTTCCTTTGTGCCTGTGCTTCATTTTATTTGCTTTGGGCTTCTTGATATCCTTCTTGTCTGTGATCAACTTCCGGCCTTTCTCCGAAGGCAGAGGTTCGGGAATCACGGGTATCATAGCCATCCGCTCTTGCGCTCCAGGTTGGCGTTCCACCAGAGGGACAGTCTCACGGTGTCTGATCTCGGCTAGGTTCCGGATGGTGGTGGCGTTGTGGGCAATGACATTGAGTGGAGCGTCGCGACGGCCCTGAAGGTCGTAGAAACGGGTGACCTCCTTGGATTGCTGGTGTGCCAGTATGCCACCTCCGAACCCTTGAAGTTTGAAGCTCGGTCAGAGATGGCACTGGTTGCTACGGCGCTGTCTGGAAGACTCACAAGGGATTATTACGGAGAGGAGACCGTAGCCAACGCATGAGGAGTTGCAAGGATTGAAGTCGGTTGGATCTGCGTCGCCGGTGCGCCGCTTTTTGGCCTGTCCCAGTTCGTGCTGAGCTTCTCCATAGGTGAGGCAGGGAAGTAGTAAGCCTTGGGCAACCTCCGAGTCCTTGGTGTTGCTGACCGCGCTTGATCGGGTGTGTTCCCATCCCCGGCGGGCGCGTTTGGCGGCGCTGGCGGCCCCGATGATTCCATCATCTGTTGCAATGAAGTCGTGTAGTGCAGATGCCGGACCTGGGTCACACTGGTCGCGATTCTCGACAACGCGCACTGCCTTTCGAAGGTCTGCGAGAGGAATGGCTCTAGTGTTGCTGCTGCCCTGTCGGTTTGGGACAAGGTTCTCCATTGTTGATGGCGAAATGTGTCACCAACGTGGCACGGAAGAAACGAACGTGGCAAGGAGTGATAGATATGAGAAGAATAGCTGGATAACGAATGACCCCAAGCACAAAGGCCGACGACGACGGGGTTGTCAAAGAAGGAGAAGCAAGTCGACGGCCAACGAGAGAACTGGAGGTCAGGAGGGAGAGTTGCAGCCCAAGGGGTCGACGACCTGACGGTGGAGCTGAAGCCAAGCGATGAACGATACAGGTCCAGAAGGCGCGGTCCCTCGGAGCGGGCTTCCCTTACGAGGCGTCGCAATGATCTCAACTGTTGTCGTGGTCAGAGTAGGGGAGAGAAGGCGCCACCACAAGGCCGCCCTTGCTCGTTCACCACCCGCTTCGCAACCGTTCAGCAAAGAACTGCATCACCGGCAGCATCTCTTCTCGATTTGCGGGCATGGTGCTGTCTGGTTTCTTCCACTTGACCTCTTGCACATGGATAAACTCTTGCTTCAAGACGTCGACGGCATCCTCGTCAACCGAGTCACAAGATGTGCCGTGACAGATCAAGACTGGAGTCTTTGACTGGGGCCTGTTGCTCAACGATGGAATCATGGAAGCGGGCAAGGCGCCGCCAATGGACACGACGCCCTTGAAAACCTTGGGCGTCTCGACAGCTCTCCCGTTCTTGTCCTCCTTCACCTCCTCAACCTTGGGTCCCTCGCGTATCTTGGAGGCCAGACCAAGGGCCAGCGAGCCACCCTGCCCGAAGCCGAAGAGGAGGATGTCAGGTAGCTCCCATCCGCACTTATCCACAAGAGTCTCCCTGATGAGCCTCTCGACGACAAGGTCAAAAGCCTTGCTGAATCCCGGGTCCGCATCAAGCCCGTCAAACTGGCTTACCAAGTTCAGATCATCCCCCCAGTGGAAATGGCGCGGCGGACCGCTGTCGAGCGGGAGCCCTAGCAACGCTGGTGGAAGAGGGTTGGTGCCCCGCACTGTGATGGCCAGGACACCAGGAAGGTTCATGTTCCTTGCGAAGCTCGCGAAGGAGACCTCTGAGTCGCCCAAGCCATGGAACAAGACCAGAATCGCAGTCGTTGATTCTGGTGGCGAGGGGAAGTGTAATGTGACCTTCAGGTCTGACGACAGCGAGGTGAAGTCTTCTGCTTTTGGGACGCGGATCTTTGGCGGCATGATGAGTCGCGGGCCGAATGTCTCCAGGCTCAGGCACTTGTTCCGTAAGTTTGCGTTCGAGGGGTCAAGTCGAAGAGCTCTGATACCAGACACCAGTTGACCTCTCGCGTCTGGAAGAATCAGCATCAACCCTAACCCTTCCAGCGCCATCGGCTTCCAGGATTTCTCTTTGCAAGAGACCGGAAGGCCCGGGGGGGGGGGTGCTGCTCTTGACGAGAACCTGCATTGTCACTGACGAAATGAAACTCACCTCATTCAGTTGCTCACTATCTTGCGAGCCACTCTTCTTCCCGGATGTGCTACTGGCGAGCTCTATTCTCAAGCCCAGGGTGAGAGGTTGAGGGTGTAATTACTTCGACCTCGATGCACAATGACTGCTTACAGCTTGGATCGGGCGCCATGGCCATGCCGTTGGGCGGCACTGGGACAGCTCACCGATGGAGCCCATAAGTAACACTGTACCCAAGTACCTCGGTAGGTACCTAGGTAGGCATTTGTCCCATTCATCCCAATCAACTATTCTTCCACGTTGACTTCCATTATCGCATAGACTGACCATTGTGCCATCCCTTCTATGGGTTGTTTCTTAACGTTCCATAGATCGACTTCAAGATGGTCAAATTGGATTTCGTTCTCGAGCGGGACGTGCCCGAGCTGACAGGCAAAGTGCTTCTAATCACCGGGGGTGAGAACAACCAACCCGCAGGTCTGCTGCGACTCTTTATGCTCAGATATGTTCTTAGGCACGGACGGCCTGGGTGCCGCAGCCCGCTTCAGCCAAGTTGTTGGCAAGCCGCGGCCCTGCCAAGATTTACATCACAGGACGCAAGCAGTCCGCCGCGGAGAAGACTATCGCGGACATCAAAACCAGTGGCACAAACACTGTTCCGGAATGGATTCGTTGCGATCACGCCGAGCTTGAGTCTGTCAAGGCAGCCGCAGACTTGGTTCTGGCCAGGGAGTCCCGCCTTGACGTGCTCATGACCAACGCCGGCATAATGGCGCAACCGCCGGGCCTGACGAAAGACGGCTATGAACTGCACTTTGGGGTCAATCACGTGGCGCATGCGCTTTGGATGCGGAAACTACTTCCTCTGTTGCAGACAACGGCGGGGGAGCACGGCGAAGCGCGCATCGTTCCAATTTCGAGCTTAGCGCTTGTCCTGGCACCGACGGGACATGGAATTGCCTTCGACGATTTGAAGACGACTCAGGATTGTTGGTGAGTCTGCTCCTCATTAGCGAGTCCATGTCCCAGAGCCTCGACTTGGTCTCCCAGGACAGCTTCCTCCCCAAGAAGACATGTTCCTGTTCTGACGCTGAATAAGGATCCTGGGCAAATGGCAACGCTATGCGCAGAGCAAACTGGCCAATCTACTATACGGACGGGAGCTTGCGCGACGATACCCCGACATTCTGACACTCGTGATCGATCCCGGCCCCAGCAACACCGGCTTGGTGACGAGTCTGGGTTACGTTGACCAGATGGTCGTACGTCTGGGAAACATTAATAAGTTTCTCGATGATGGTCAAGGCCACTGGAATCGGGTCTGGGCTGTCGGCGTGCATGTGGAGAATGCGAAGCAGGGAGAGTTCTATGAGCCGGTCGGTCTGCGGACGCAGGCCTATACCCGTTGGTGCTTGGATGAAAACCTCGCAACAAGGCTGTGGGACTGGGCTGAGGAGGAGCTCAAGCCGTGGCTATTGTGACGGCGATAGGTCAGCATAAGCTCAGAATCACGAGCTCAAAGGACCAAGAGATGTCGCCTTCAGCAGTTGAGCGGCACTCACCTGGGCAGGGCCTATCCGTAGAACTTGATTGCTGCTTATTCTACGCGAAGGATTGCCGCAAGTTTCGACTGCCTCGGCGTGTGAGAACATACGGTCCGTGCCTCCTTACAAGCCGCCGTACCTGGGCGCGCTAGGTAGTCGTTCGTGATGATACAATGCAACGTCGTGCCGGATATAACGACTTAGTGCAGGTCGTCGGCCAACTTTACTGTATTTACGCGCTCGAGTCAGAGGGATAATTGACGTATTTCCCCACCCTGGTTTTCACCATCTCGACTCGGCTATATGGCAGCCTAAATATCTCTGGAATTTCCCAGGAACTTCACCTTCTTTTTTATTTCTGCGGTAATATACATCACCAGTGATTTTTGTTTCTGATCGACAGTGCCAAAGGCCACATTTTTCGCCGCTTCGAGAATTGCCGCTGCTCAGCCGTCAAGATGAGGTACCTCACACGTGCACTCTGCTTGTGCGCCCTGCTGGCAGCTACCACAGTCCATGCGATAGGGTCAGTCGGAGGCGGAGGGGGTTATATCGACGACGGCCCGCAACCTGATGACCTGAATGGCTCCAACTTTACATATCCGTATCCAGTGAAGCTTTACAAGTTCACTTCTCAGCAAAAGTCGCTGGAGATGGCTTTCATGGACATTCCCCCGGCATCGAACGGCACCGCTGTTCACAACAACGCCTCTCTGGCCGACAAGGTCGCTGTTCTTTTCCACGGCAAGAACTTCTGCGGAGCTACGTGGAACGAGACGATCCGGGAGCTGTCGGGCGCTGGTTATCGGGTCGTGGTGCCCGACCAAGTCGGCTGGTGTAAATCTACAAAGCCCGTGGGGTACCAGTTCACATTTCAACAGCTTGCCTTGAACACGAACAGCTTGTTGAAGGAACTGCAAATATACAACGCCACCGTCATAGGCCATAGCACAGGGGTACCGTTTTCCATTCTTTCTTCCTGTTTTCAGCAGGTTTCAACTCGTACTTTGAGCTCTCCGGAGTAAATTTACTCACAAAACTGCTTCTAAGACGGGTGAAGGTTACCCTTTATGGACACAATTGACTGACAAAGGCTGCAGGGTATGCTTGCAGCCCGCTATGGTCTCACATATCCTACCAATCTGACAGCGCTCGTCATGGTTAATCCGCTTGGACTGGAGGACTGGCAAGATAAAGGTGTTCCCTACAATAGCATCGACAATGGATGTAAGTACCCTGTCTTCCCTTAACGGAGCGCAATCGAATTTGAGGTAAGTATTCTGGGTTCGTTGGTATGGTTCTAACATTTAGCAGGGGTTACGGAGAATGCGACGACATGGGATTCTATCAAGACTTACGAGGAGAACACATACTATGTCAACACGTGGGAGACGGAGTACGATAAATGGGTCACCATGCTGTACAAGGTTGTGAGTAGTTTCCACTGGACAAAGGTGTTCGAATTACTTAGGTAGTACCACCGCTCGATCGCAGGGCCGCGGCTAACAAGACTGTAATTCAGTATTGTAGGTTTACCTTGGTTCCCACCACGCTACACTACCTTGAGGTGTCGTTTTCATAGCGCCTGGGAATTTGTAGCACGAATTGACATTTTCTAGATGGGTCCCAACGTCAACAGTTCATTTTCAACCAGGCTCAGACCACCGACATGATCTTCACCCAGCCCGTCATCTACGAGTTCCCGCTGCTGGCTACGCGAACGTTGCTTATGATCGGCGACAAGGACAACACTGCGATTGGCAAAACATGGTCGCCCGCTTCCGTCCAGGCCGTCATAGGGAATTACAGTGTCTTGGGGCCTGAAGCTGCAGCACTGATCCCAAACTCTACACTGATTCAATTCCCAGACCTAGGACACGCGCCGCAGATTGAGAAGCCGGAGTGGTTTCACCAAGAATTGCTCGGTTGGCTGTCCGGTCTATAGGTTGGGAGAGGTGGCCCTATGAAGGGAGTCCTTGAGCCAGTATGGGCGCATGTGACGACTACTTCACACAACTGAAATGTTGGAATGTCTTGATGATGATTCAACTCTTTGCAGCCCAGCACATTCAGAGATATCGACGTGTCCACTTCTCACAGAAGCACATTCCAATTTCTGCCCAGGTGTCTTGGTGCCGTTGACCTGGACCCACCCTAATCAGCTGGAAGCAGCAAGGTGATAAATTACCTAGGTACGATCAGGTACCTATGTATGTTGCGTTATCGAAGACCCTTCTTTGGTCCTTGACTGCGCTCTGCCGGACGCAGAAAGCTTTTGGACTCTCGTCACAAACATCTCACGTATCCGAGTCTTGCATTGGGACAGATTTTGCGCAAAATTTATGTATTCTGACTAACACCTAACCAAGTCTTTGAATGAGCGAAAAGGAGACCCGGTCTCAGCTTATCTTGGTATTAACACACTGCCACCAAGAGCCTGGTTCTCTTGGCCCCGCCCTCGTTTCGACAGCATCCACAACCGCGAAATCGTGTTCTGAACATCCAATGTAAAGGCCGACCTGTCAAAGATTCGGCGCCTTATCCCGACATGAGACCGCTAATTTGTCCCATTCGCTTAGTTCTGGGGTTGCTTGGGAGGCTGAGGCTGCTGAGGTGGTGGCGGTGGGGGAGC
The DNA here is from genome assembly GCA_026120015.1 of Dendrostoma leiphaemia. Classification (NCBI taxonomy): domain Eukaryota; kingdom Fungi; phylum Ascomycota; class Sordariomycetes; order Diaporthales; family Erythrogloeaceae; genus Dendrostoma; species Dendrostoma leiphaemia. Next base: position 68,295 of record JALRMF010000073.1, read on the forward strand.
TGGTCCACGAGGCTGAGGCCCAGGCTGCTTAGGCGCCGGCGGTGGAGGGGCTGGTCCGTCACGAGGCTGGGGCCCAGGCTGTTTAGGTGCCGGCGGTGGGGGGGCTGGTCCGTCACGAGGCTGGGGCCCGGGTTGCTTAGGTGCCGGCGGTGGAGGGGCTGGTCCGTCACGAGGCTGGGGCCCAGGTTGCTTAGGCGCCGGCGGTGGGGGGGCCGGTCCGTCACGAGGCTGGGGCCCAGGCTGTTTAGGCGCCGGCGGTGGGGGGGCTGGTCCGTCACGAGGCTGAGGCCCAGGCTGCTTAGGCGCCGGCGGTGGAGGGGCTGGTCCGTCACGAGGCTGAGGCCCAGGTTGCTTAGGCGCCGGCGGTGGGGGGGCCGGTCCGTCACGAGGCTGGGGCCCAGGTTGCTTAGGTGCCGGCGGTGGAGGGGCCGGTCCGTCACGAGGCTGGGGCCCAGGCTGTTTAGGCGCCGGCGGTGGAGGGGCTGGTCCGTCACGAGGCTGAGGCTGCTTGGGAGGAGGAGGAGGCGGGGCCGGCCCGTCACGAGGCTGGGGCCCGGGTTGCTTAGGTGCCGGCGGTGGGGGGGCCGGTCTGTCACGAGGCTGGGGCCCAGGCTGTTTAGGCGCCGGGGGCGGTCCGTCACGAGGCTGAGGCTGTTGGGGAGGCGGAGGGGGGGCAAGGCCAGGTCCATCACGCGCCCACTCTAGCTCAGCTCGACGAGCAAGCTGCGAGAACTGGGAATCATGTCAGAGAATGTTTCAAGCTCGAATGCAAACGGCGAGGCAACTTACGGTATCATCCCGAGGAAGAGGGGAGCCGTAGACGCTCAGCGCGGCTGTGAGAGCAAGGAAGCTGGAGATCTTCATGTTGAGTCCGGCACGTTTATCCGGAGAATTAATAAGAGATAAGTGTTTATAATGCAGGTGCGTTCGTTAGAAGGCTTTGTATTGTTGTGATTAGGGTAGAGGGCTGATGAGGATGAGGATGAGGGTGATGAGGATGTGGAAAGTGTCTTCTCGAGGCACGAACTTCGAGGTTTTTATAGTATTCGGTGGATTTCCATCACGTCCTGAGGTCTGCCACTTGGCCGGTCTAAGTTTGGACGTGAAGGATGCAGAAGCATCCTCTGCGGGCCTGTCGATTCGAAATGACAAGATCATCACGGCGTCGTCACCCAAAACTGGAGCTTCCGACATCGCGACATGTCTGAAGACACCTTCAAACACCATCAAAGACACTCCAAGTGGAGCTGAAGCCACAACCGTGGATTGTCATCGACACGGGCCGTGCCAGGTCAGTACGGGTATCCGGCAGTCATTCCAGAAATATGGGGAAGTCTGTGGTACTACATGCCATGTCTCCATCATTTTGACATTTAGACTAATGTAGTGGTCCCATGTAGGCTAGGGGCAGAAGCATCGGCACCCTTGAGTGCGGAACTTCTCGACGCTCGCATCAATCTTTCACTGTGAGCACTGTCTAGGCGAGGCTCAGCCTCGGGGATCTGCGATCTCACACAGGGCGGATGAAGAATCCGCTACTCTTTTGTCCATAGTGCATCCCTAGCGGCCTGATTCGTATCCTAAGTTCAGTCAGTCAGGAAGATCACTTACATCAAATTTCACGACTCAGATAGACAATTCTGTGGGGTCCTCTATGTACACAGTACAACGGTGAGCGAAGTGCTCAAGTGCACCTCGAAGTGATCATTTCGCGAGACCATCCTTCTGTCGGTGTCGTTTTTGTCTGCGCCCCTTTTTTTGGCCACGGAAACAGTCCGGATGGAGTATATTCTGGGTTTGATGGTATGGTACATAGCATTGCGGCTTTCTAAGCCGACACTACTATGTACAGAGTAGTCGCTAGTCAAGGCTGAACCCATTTGGATGTCCCACAAGGCGTCCCCGGACCCCATCCTCTCCACCTGGGCACATACCCGTTCGGAACATTACCCCTGTCTTGATCTGAATTGAAACCTCGATCTGGCTTTTCGAAGAAATGCAGAAACTCAATGGGCCTGTTGTCAACAAGACTTGGAACTAGAAGTTACCGGAGAAATTATCTGAGAGCTCTCTCAAATTTGAGCAGATTATTCCGTGAACCAGGAATTAGAGCTGTACCCAACTACGACGCAACTAGAGCGTTCAGATGTGCCGAACATCGATGCAACTAGAAACGTACCAGTACATCAGGACACTGGCCGACCGACAACATTTCCTGATTCCTGAACGGGGCCCAATTAAAGTAAATGACTAAAAGAATGGTTTCTGCTGTATGATGTGTCTCGGCGATCTTATCACGCGAGGTCCAGATGTCAGCTCCCTCGTGGCGGAGTGCAAGGTGGAGACAAAGAGCTGACGCGTACGTGTAGGGGGCCAGTCGGGTGCTGCCCCAAGTCAAAAGTCGCGCGACTATACGGCGGCGGCGGCACAGGTGCTCACCGCCAGCAATTGCGGCCGCATGAGTTCCCTGCAATGTTGAATGGTCATAGCGACATCTGCAACGTCGATTTTGCCTCAGATTCAAGCTGACGGAAAGCTCTGACAGCACGCGTCTGCCCAGGTGGAATTCAGACGAGCTGCGCAAGTGCCTTGGTATCAACTTGACGAGGATGCAGATCATCGTCGTGTTGGATGCGGGAATGCGGGAATCTGGCCATATGTGTGAGTTGAGCTGTGTGACGTGTCTTTAGCGAGGCTCAACACATTGCCCCGATGCAAGACTTGCAAGTGATTCTTGGGGCGTGCCAGTTCGTAGAGATCAGGGTCTTGGCGGCACGATGGCATCACTCATGTGTCACACCCCACGATGCCCGCAGAAATGATAAAAGTCCGCTCGGGGAGATTTCATGCGCCTACCTAGGTCCCTGGAACATGGACAAAAAGCACGAGATAGTCTCATCCTAGACTTGTCATACGGTCCCGGCGCGAGTGACGGTGGGCGTGTTACATGTAGGACGAGGAACATCTGGACAGTTGCGATCGTGCGGACCGACGGGGGCTCCGATCGAAACATCATGGAACTGGCAAGCGAAACGAAGGATCTACATTGATTCATACATCTGCAAAAACAACATGTCATTGCGCAAAGATGAGATCACAACTCCGCCACTGGGTAGATGAATTTCCAACTCGTACTCAATATCAATCACTTGGCACAAGGGTCTGTTCAAAGACACGTTCAGGTACATGACTTAGATTTCTTCCGAAGGCTTCAAGTCGGCAATACGAAAGGCATACCTAGGTACGTGACTTAGATTTCTTCCGAAGATTCCAAGTCGGCGATACGAGGAAATCCTCTCAACATGAAGTACACCAGCTGACAAAGCGAAATGCGAGGTCCATCATGGGAACGATCCTCAGTAATAAGCTTTCCAGTTGCCAGTGGCACATCATGATCAACATCGTCCTTTGCAAGTGTTGCCTGGCTCAAATGTCCATCATCATGAGACAACTGAGAGCTTACCCAGTGACTGATGACTTTGCGGCGGGTAGATCAGCTACCCTCTGTTTATCCGACTTAGTCAGGCTCTCTTCAACCCCAACCCATCTGATGTCGATCAATGAGGGGCGGCGCGGCGCGGTGGAATTTTTGACGAAAGGCTAAGGAATTTTATCTACGCTCACTGAATCAATTTGTTTCATTGAGACACAAACAAACTTACCAGTTGTTATGTCTGCAGTCTATCCAGAAGATTCGCTACTAGAATGCCCATGTCAATAGGCTATCTCTAAATTTCCTAGAATATGTTCTTTCGAATTGAAATAGCAAATCAAGGGGTTAAAATTTTAAGTATGTACAACTATTTGAAAGACTCAAATAAAAAACCCCATCTTGATGCATAATTTGCAAATCTACTCAAATTCCCTTGGAATTACTATATGTTGTCGAGTACTTAGTTGCCACTGATATAAACAAAGCAGCAATGAACAAGTTGACAGCGTACAATGGTTTGCTTTAGCTATTGCTGCAATGCACCCTGGGGCCGTTAAAACAAGTTGAAAATAGTCTAGTAGCAAAGAGCACCTGACCACTTTTGTGATTGTAAGCTTTAAAGACTTTGACTTTGTGACGGATTTCCTTGATTTTTGTAGACATGTTATGTGGATTCAACTACTATTCGACGTTGGTCTGGCCCTCGGCCAGTTCCAAAGTTGGAGCCAGGGCTAAGCCTAGCTAGGCCTAGTCCCGTCTGCCATCCACACCCAAATAGCTAGCCAGCCAGACCTTCCTTCGTAGACTTACACACTTGCAATTCAGTCCTTTTACCAATTAGTCTTGCCATTGTTTGCTTTCCACTCTTTACCAGGAGTAAGCCCCACCAACATGTTCCCCTAATAACCAAATACAAGGGCATATTGTGTAGCAATGCAATCTGTGGTGGTGTTTATTTCATCAAGAATAGGTACAGAGAAATTCTTGAGCAATGCTTATTAGCAAGGAATTAAAAGCATTGCAATGAAGTTGCCACTGTTACGTCTTTTGCAAAAGCTATCTAAGTTCTATACTCTGTTACTGTCACAGCACAGGAAGAACCACTGAGCTACAACACTATCAAAAGAGGAACATTGTAGTACCGAGATTACTACCGGGTTCTTCCCCTTCTATACGTACCGTGACAGTTACCATTTGCAAACATCTTTCAATTTCCATTTGGTGTATTTTAAAGTGAACTAGTAACTCTAAGACTGGTTGAGAAAGCATCCTTAGTACCTAGGTAGCTAGCATATGCAAAGTTTTATAGTGGCAACTCATAGAGGGCATGTTAGACTAACATAACACAGATGTAGGTTGATAGCTATAGCAATAGCCCGGTCCGCCTCGGACCGGAGGCATACGGCCACCAGGAGGAACCAGCTGGCCAAATAGCTAGCCGGGCCGATCCAGCCCAACGGCAATTGGAAGAGACCGTACGCGTGTACGCCTAATCCCTTTGGCGTACAACGATAGTCTCCCTTCCGTTCCTTCTGCTAGTCATCATCATCAACAACAATAGCAAATACACTCGTTTTCACCCCCCATTCAGACCTCTTCGTATACGGAGATTGACTTACCAACAACAGATGAACCTTAGAAACTATGAGTTTGCTTGCCCTGTATGCCCTGAGGCTTTAAAATAACACAAGCATAAGTAAAACAAAGTTTTAAACACACTAAGTAACCTAAAATACTGAGATTATAGTAGCACAAGTGTTCTCCAATAATGGTTTTATACTTTAAAAGTAAATGACAGCAACAAAGGGGTTGTTGGTAGAGTCTCACTTGGTGGAATCGTGCACTTGTTGGTTATGCAGTTGATTTATAGTTGGTGGTTGTTGGAAGGAAGGGAGGCTATTTACGTCGGGGGACAAGGCCACAGAAGGTGGCTTATGTCCCTCTTCGTTCCGCACTAGCCGTAGCCAGCTAGCGCCAGTCTGCAGCAGACTGGTCCTCTAGCCAGACAAACGTAAGCCTAGTCCTTTCTTCCAGCTATAAACCTATACTAGCAGTTTTTCTCTTTCGCTAGCCATACAATTATATACTTTCTTCCACTATTATATAAAGACGTTTAAAGAGGCAATTGCTTGCCTAATAGAGTTAATTGTATACATATATGCTTCTTCTTTCTATCCTCTTTTCCTTTCCTCCTTTTATTACTTTAGTCTATAACTTTCTTTATAAATCCTTTTATTTGTATGGCTAATTGGTTGTTGTTAACAAGCTGTTTTAAAGTTTAATTAGGCAATGCTTTAGTTATAGCGTTAATTAGGTTGTCGTTTCCATTAATCTATCTGATTTCTAAGATCTTTTACCATTTATATAATTAACAAAGTATTATTATATTAATTATTAAATGCTTCTCCTTCGTTATACTAAGCTTAATAAGGCATTTATACAACAAATATAAATCTATATATATAATAAGGGAAATAAGTGGAAGACTAAGTTGGTTTGTGATTAGTTAGACCATTGTTGCAATTGCTAGTTTAACATTAAAACCATTAACCATGCCATAGATCTCTAACGCTAAAACGTTCTAAGTAACTCTTTTGCACTTAGTAGAGCTCTAGTAGATAAGGTTGCCTTAAATTGTAAATTAATTGTCTATATAGACGACTTCGTTTGCAAAAATAAATATAAATCTAATCTAAGAGCTTAAATCTTTATTATTTGCAAACAAGCTATTTATAAATATAAAGAGTTTAGCGGTTGAAAAGTTAAGGGGCATGTATTATAAGCTTTGTTAAAGGTTGCCTATTTGCTAGGCAAGGCGCTTATTTAGCATAGCATACTTGGCTTTGCTGGGGTTTAGGGTTTAGGCAATAGCAAAAAGGTTAAATGCTGCCTTTGGCTAATAGATTAAGGCAATATAGGCATCTTAGACTCTTTGTTTTAAGTAGCGTTGAGTGCGGTCTAAAGACTTAACGTTAATGACGACGATCTTTATACTTTAATTTTTTTATTGCAGAAGAAGGTTATTGTTGTTAAGTGATAACTTAGCGCTATTAAACTTAAAGGGTGTCTTTATTATTAGCAGTGTCTTAAGTTTTACCTAAAACTTGGCCTTCTTTAGCTCTTTATCTTTAGCAGCCGCAAAAGAGGTTATTGCTAAGATTAGAGTATTGTTTGTCTGCATGCCTACTAAACTAAACGATGATAGTAGCTTCTTTGTAATTAAAAGATATAGGTTATAAGTTAATGTCTTTATGCTTAGCTTCTCTTGGTGGTGGCTTTAATACATTGTAAACTAGTGTACTCCTGCCTTAGCAATGCTGTACAGTGGTTTAATTACCTAAATGATTGTTTTGGCAAGGTATTTGTGTTTTAGTTTAATTAGAACAGCAGCTAAAACGATACAAAACAGTTTCGTCTATAACTGCGGGTAAGTTTGCGTAATATTACAAAGTGAGAGCATTATTTTTTAACCTAGAAATAAAGGTGTTAGGGTAAAAAGCAAACGCTGGCTTATATGCTAAATTATAAGCGATTATATAAGAATAGCTTTTTTAGCTGTATTATTATAGCCTTAAATAATAAGGCAAGACTTTTTATAAGGCTTAGAGGTTTTGCCCTTGACTTTCTAAACAATATAGGATTTAAATATATAATGGCCGCTGTGCTTAGCCTTATTATATTGCTTAAAGTTAAAGATGCCTTGGTTAATAAAATCCTTTATCTTATATATATCAGACTTTTTAAATAGGGGTCCTAGCGCTGTGATAACGCTATTGTTTTATAGCTTAACAGCTAGTTTATAGTTACCTTCCTCCTTTTTTATAATATAGGCAGCAGCAGTAACGTAGGCGGCAATCTTCTCCTTTGGTTTATTCTTAGAGCCTAATAGCCATCTTTGCTTACGTAGCTAGGGCAGCACGGGCGCCGTCTTTTTATCGGCAGCAGCCTTAGCGTTATCGTCAATAGCTTTATTATTCTTATTCTAAGGGGAGGGAGAAAGGTTAGGGTTTATATAGTTTTAATAGTATGGTTAGAGGAGGGTAGATTAGAAGACAACAGATCTATTAACCATATTTAAAGTAACGTTGTAACTATTAATAGCTGCAATTTTATAGGGGCTTTGCTACTCTTCCTTCTTTTGCCATATATATACTTTGCTTTTTAAGGAAAGGGATAGTATTGCATTTATTATAGGATTATTTTTAGTATTAAGAGTATTACTTATTTAGCACTTGGCCAATGCTTTGCAAAGGGCCTTTATAGCCTTTTAAATAGCCTTTGCCTGCTTAAGGGTTAAAAGCGATAGAAGAGAGTCTATTGTGATTTAAGGGTAGGCGCTAAAGACTAAAAGTATAGGCACTAAGCTGTTAGGTTTTGCTATATTATTAATAGCCTTAACGGCTATTTGCAAAATAGCATTATTAGATATAGTGCTAGCTAGTTTAGCGTATAAAATTTAAAATGCTTAGCGGAAAAGGCTATAATATTTCTCTAGTTTACTTATTAACTAATGTGCTTTTATAGGCATTTATTTATATATAACCCCTATTAGCCTAGCTTTGTTTTTAAACTTTATTAAAGCAAAGTTTATGCTAGCATTGTGTATAATAATGTTTAGCGGGCTTTAGTAGGTGTTAATCTAAAGTTAGCGTAGGGCTTTTTATGTAACTTTGGCTAATATAGATGGAAGGAAATGTGCGCTTTAAAAGGCTATAGAGGCATTAACGATATAAAGAACGGGACGGCCGTTTAGATATATTATATTGACCAAAATTTTATAATTAAAATTGTGGTTATTGTGTAATGTAAACTTAAATCGTTGTGGCGCTAAGCTGTTTATTTAGCAATAGTAGCAAAACTTTTCAATTAATCGCAATGCCTTCTTATTAACATTGTTATACCCTGCCTTTGTTAGCATTTGGTGTAGCTAACTTATTGCTAGGTAGCTAAAATAACGATAAAGCTATTATAACTTAGCTTTTGAAAGAAAGGCTTTTGCCTGTTTTATTTTGCTTAAAAAGAATTATAGGTAGCCTTACTTGCAGACTATTAGAAAAGCCTTGTTGCCTTTAATTAATTTGTCTATAATATTGTTAAAATATACTCTTAAATAGTTTATATTAGCGAGGCAGAGAAAGAAAAGTATAAAGGTTTTAAGAATATAGAAAGTAATCTTTTTAATAGGTGTATAGAAAGAGATAGTGCCGATTAACGTTACTGTTAATTTTTTACTAAATTTGATAAAGGCTTGGCTAGCGGCCGCCTTATTAATCTAAAGGAATGGGTTTTTATGTTAAAGGGTTATACACTGCTTTTTGCCAATAGTTAACACTTTTGCAACACTTATATTAGAAAGAATGCTTTGAAAACGAAGTTTAGAATAGCGGTCCTCGATGAGGAACTATATGGCTAAAGTGTTTGCTTTGGAGAGGCTAAAGGCATTATTACCCGTTATATAGTATAGAAACGCTTGGTCTATAAGGTATTAGGTAATGGCGGCGCTGTCTTTATTATCTTTACTAAAGTCCTTATAATTGTTATTACTTTATAGCTATTGCTAGTTAAGGTTATATTCTTTATAATCTGCTAGGAAGACTACAAACTCGTTTGCTAACGTGCCTATAAACTTACACTAAGCAATATACTAATCCTTTGCCTAGTGGCGTTTATTGTCTAAGTGTTTAATTGACTAGTAACTTTTCTTGCTACAAACGTAATACTTTTTCTTTTAATTACTACGATAGTTACCTTAACCGCAGTCGTTGTAGTTGCAGTTGCTAAAGTTGCGGCTATTGCTACAGCTGCTGCTGCGGTAGCCACTATGCAAACGAAAGCCTTCTCTACTATAAAAAAAGCCTTAGCTGCAGTTATTATTATAATAGCAGTTTAAATAGTATTGGTTATAAGGCTCTTTGTTTAGTTTATTAGTAATTATTTAATAGGGAGAAAGACAATTAAGGTAGGTTTTAATCAACGAACGCAGGTCTAAAAATAATTCCTTATACTTCTCTGCTAGCTTAAAAAGAGTATGCTTAAGTTTGTATACCCTACGGCATGCCTAGATTATTGTGGTTCTTAAGGCTCTTTTACCTTTGAAATTAAGGCTAAAGGCGCGTTAGCATAGCTGTAGCTTATTAAGCAGAGCCTAGAGCACTTTGTAAAAACTCTTCTTAGATAGCCGCAGCCTTATCTTAGTAAATGTTATAAAGGTTTAGTTAGTATAATAGTAGTAATGGTTTACTTTTATATTAAAGTGCTTTTTAATCTTTTAGTATGCTATTGTAAAGCTATCTTGTTACTTAATATAGTAAATATAATAGGTCTTAGCTTAACTTATAAGGATATAAGGAAACATAGCGTAAAATTGCTTAGCGACAATGTTTATATGCTAGTAGATGCTAAAGAAAATCTACATTTTATTATTTAATAAATTATATAATTTACTTATATATGCTTTTTTATAATCTTATATCTTTATAAACAAAAAAGATAGGTTAGGGTTAATTAGGTTATTTTTAATGAGATAGGGGGGGAGAGTTTTATATAGGTTATACTTTGAGGGAGGGGTTTAAGGTAGGGGTGCGTTTGTTGCTAGGTATGATTAATTTTATTATATATATATATAAATAGGTTTCTTAAGCGGGTTAAAAGATTTGCGTTGATATGCTGGTTTATTATATTCCCTAGTGTTCTCTCTCTCTTATATAAGTAATAATATGGTTGCTTAGTTGAGATAGGGAGGCTATTATGGTTAAGAAAGGTGGTTGTGAGTTTGAGGAGTAGGTTGATTTGATTAAGGGGGAGGAGGGGGAAGTTGGTTTGGTGGGGGAGGAGGTTGTTGTTGTGATTTTGTTGCTTTTTTAATAAACTTTGTTAAGGGGGCTTTTGCCGCTTTAAATGATTGTGATAGCAAGCAGATGCTGGGCTTAAAGGTAATTGCCTTAAGCTTTTTTTTATCCTAAGGGGGTAGGTTTTTTATTGCAAGGAGGGCTATAAACTATTGTTTTATTTTACTCTTTTTTTTTTTAGTATAGACTTTTTATTTGTAGAGAAGTCTTTTTAACTTGCGATAAAAACTTTAGTTAACTGCGTTGAATATTTTTTTAGTTTATTTATTGAATTCTTTTTAAAAGGCATAGAAAAGGTTATCGTTGTAAAGCTTTTTAATAGTATAGTTGCATATTGCTTTTGCAACTAAGGTTATTAAGTATGTATTAGTTAAGTCTACTGTAAGGGGGGCAAACTAAAGGGTTGGGTTAACAATAGACTAATTGGTTTTATTAACTTGGCTTTCTTCTATAAGGTTTTTGTATGTAAAGTTATTGGGGGCGGAGACTAACCTTTAGGTAGACTCTTTGTTATTTGCCATTGTTAATGACTGTGTAGAAAGGTAAGGAAGGTTGTTGGTTAGTTGAGAAGGGGTTTAGTATATTAGTAGACTGTTGCTAAAGGGTATAAAATAGAACTATGTAAAAGGAAGCAACGCTAGGGAAACTTAGCTTATATATTTCGTTTGCTTTTAGAGGGGTTTTTTATATAAATAGGTAAATGGCGGGGTGAATAGCGGGGTGGTTGCTAGGGTAATAAAGTGTGATCTTTTAAGTTTTGGTAAATGCGTTTTAACTATGCGATAGGAAAAGATTATAAGATTTAGAAGGATTGTTGTTGTCGCGGAAAAGACTAATTTTCAAAGCGTAACAAAGGTAGTAACATACATATTACTAGGTATAGTTGTTAAAGGGGTTATAAAGCTGTTTACAATATTGTTTTGCGTTAAAAACACTTAACAAACGTAATATATAAATGAAAACTAGTTATAAAGATTAGCATAATACTTTTTTTTATAAGATTTTAACGTATATGCTATTAGCAGACTACTTTGAAAGTGAACTATCTCTTCTACCTTGCCGTTTATAGTTAACCGATTTAATCACTAATTAGTATTAGTAGGGTTTTACTTAGTGAAATTGTACACTTATTGATTATACAGTTGATTTATAGTTGGTGGTTATTGGAAGAAAGGGAGGCTATTTACGTCGGGGGACGAGGCCACGGAAGGTGGCTTATGTCCCCCTTTGTTCCGCACTAGCCGTAGCCGGCTAGCGCCGGTCTGCGGCGGACCGGTCCTCTAGCCGGACAAACATAGGCCCGGTCCTTCCTTCCAGCTATGAACCTACAGGGGTGCTTATTATAGGAAATAGATCAAATGTAGTATCTTTGCGACAATTGGCACCACAGAAAATGAATATAAGTCTATAGGATTCTGTTCACTTCCTAGGTAGCTGGGTCCTCGTTAGTAGAGACAATAAACATCTTGGAGATTCAGCTAGTAGGCAACAGAGCATGAGAATCACGGCTGTTATTATTCACACTCTTCATTTCAGAATTCATGTGGCGCTTGTAAAGGACAATAGAGTATTTGACAGCAGCAAGAATTTGCTGCATTATTGTGTCATTGGATTTCAGAGCCTGGTACGTTTCTGGAACCTGTCATGTACCTGCGTAGGTATATAGATAGCCAGAACATAATGGCTTGCCTAAGAGCTGCACCAGCAAGATGATTCCAGGCCAGCTTCCTTCTCCCAGCCTGGAGGAGATAAAAGCCAAGGTGGTGCCTACGGACAAAGGCCACATAAAGCATTTAGATGCAACAAGGGGGATCACGAGACAAGGCGGTGCTCTGTTCAGCCAGTTCAAGACTCTTGCCAGTCCTCCTGGCCCTCTTAGGCTCAAACTATCAAGGCAACCCTTTGCAAATGTCCCAGACCAACCTTGGAAGCCTGATTGCAGTTCAGGTACGTACATATGGGTGGAAGGGTAGGGGTAACGGTCACGTGATTCCTTTGGGACATTCACTGGTTACCTAGGTAGTTCACAGATATTCACAGACTCACACAAGCATAAATATCTGGATTTTTCCACTGTGAATTGAATTCCATTTCGTTTCTTCCCTAGCCCCACCAACTTCTGAATTCCACGCACAACATTCTGGTTCTCAGTCAGCTCCCACGCCAAACCTCACGAGAGACCTCGGGATGATGAACAACAACGACGATCACGAGGCATCCAGCAGTGATGAACCTCTCATCCAAAAGGCTTCACGACGAAACCAACGACGACGCGACCCCAGCAAAGCTCACCCAGGTCCTGTAACGCAACAAGTCCCTCCTCATAACAACAGCACTGCCGCCTCTGAGGATTTACCTCAAATCCGCAAAACAGGCGCCAGTCAGATATGGAGGGCGTTGAAGAGCTGGGAGATGAATCGCAACGAAGGCGAGGAGCATGATGTGGCACTGCCCTTGGACATCAATGCAGACCGTCTTGCCGCCGAGATCGAAGATGCTATGTGGAAGTTCAACAAAGAGCAGCACGAGTACTTTCACCAGGTGCGAATTCTGTCCATCGCCATCAGAAAGAACTCCCACTTGCCTCAGGGCTTGTACACCAAGATTCTGTCTCCTCCTGCACTTGTAGCTATGGCAGAAGATGAGCTCAACCAGTGGGAGCGCCCAGTCCACAAGCCAGAAGGACATTCAGGTCAACAGAAAAGCGCTTCCCCAATTGTGCCAGCTCCCCGAGCTCTCCAGCCGCCTCCTGTGGTGTCAACACGACCCGCTGCCATGCCAGCACGACCAGCTATGATGCCAGCACAACCAGCCGCAACTCCCTGGCCCTCTGGAGCAGCAGTGCCTGGAACGGTGCTTAGAGGCCCCGACCGAGGCCCCGTGGCCGCTAACCCAATGCCCAGCCAGGCTCAACGGCCAGGACTCAGTTTCAACCCCTACAGTCGCAACGTTCCCCCTCCCAACCAGGCTCAGCGGCCAGAACTGAATTACCAACCCGCCACTTGCAATGTTCCCTCGCAATCACTTGCTCCTATCCCAACTCCTTTCAACCAACCCCAGGTGAACCCTGGTCAGAGCTCTGCGTCGGGTGCACGTCCCTCGCCAGGGGCTCTGCAGCGACAAGGACACACGAGCAACAACACCATCACTGAAGCCTTCCGATTCTTCACCACCCTCCGTGATCTATCGCAGCACCAAAAGAATCAGATTGCAAGGTGCTTGCAAATGCTCCTCATCCCTTCTCCCTTTCCTGAGGGCGTGGAGAGAGACATGCTGAGACTCGGCGCTTCTTTCCATGATCTTCCCAAGGAGGAGCAGGAGGATACACACAAGGTGATCTTGGGTATGCTGAACCAACTCTGGGGAATTCCACTTTGATGGGATCTGTGCGGGAACACAAGGGAGGGCAAGGGACGACGCGGAATGCTGAGACACGTATTGTGGATGTGGATGTGGGAGAGGGAGGGGGCGAGCCAATATTGCCTTCGAGTACCTTCGTACTTCTAGTGTACAAATAAGAGTGTCTGAACTTTTATCCTACCTACAGCTTGGTCTCTCATTCCACAACAGCTGCTGTCATAAGTAGGAAGCTTGTGCACTGCCGAACTTGTGACCACCTGGACAAGCACCATCAAAGGCATCAATGTCTAAACAGTGAAGGTCCATGCCATTTTCGAGGATGGGGCCTTTTAGCTCACGACGTTCATATGCATCTTGCTCTCAAGCTTTTTCACACGATTATACGTCTTATATCATCGTTTTCAATATTGTGCAACGTAGAGAAGCGTCCTATGTCATTCTCTCGATACCTAGGTATTGAGGAAACTTTTCAGCTGCAAATTATTATGGTTGGTCAGTTTTATTGCACAGCGCCTGCACCAATGGGTGTTGCATCAGGCTGAGGCGCTCCATGAGCGGCGGCTATCTGCAGGTCAGGTAACATCTAATTTCATTCGATGTTGTGCTGGCCCCCAGGGCTGTACGGTGGCGATCATGATGTCCCTCTTGTGGGTGTGAGCCACTTCTGCAGCAGTCAGCTGAGGTCTGGACACCCCTACATCACATGGTCACTTCTCCCCGGGCCTTGCATATTTGCTTGTCCTTTAGAAGACGAGAGCTGTTATGCTCCAAGCTGACCATATTCCCTGGATGTTTACATCTTCAACTCATACTCCCTTGCCCCACAACGTCCAGCAACCGGGCAGATGAGCTGCCCGTGAAAACACCATTGCCATGGCCGTGGATGATTTGTTCCCGCCCCAACCCCAGCCTTCATATGGCCGAGGTGAAGTTCCCCGCATCCAAATTAAGGAGCGTGACAGCCCTCAGCTGGCTGATAGCACCATTGACGACACAGACATCTGTGGCGAGAAGAGTGAACAGGACAATAGACCCACATTTGCGTTCAAAGATGGAGCGGTTGGTGGGACGTCTTATGACGACACGAAGGTGGAGTACGTTCCAAGGCTCTCCATTTCTCATTTATTTATGATCCTCGCCAGATGTTGATTTGAATGCAAAACGTTGTGCTGGTTCCATGCCCAGGTGCCGATCCATTCGACACCTGGAGGCGAACTAAGTTTGACAACAATGTTTTCGGAGGAGAAGCCTTTGAGGACGAAAGCCAACAGACGGAAGACTTGCCAGTGGCACTTGACTCATTAGGACGACATCTGAGAAATGGTCTTCCTCTCAATCCGGCGGTTGATCAATGATTCAAGGGCTAAGCCGACAATGTCTTGGCCGAGGAACTGGACCAGGAAGGACGTCAACTTTGCTAGAATTCTTGGCTATGATCATGGAAAGGTCACAGCGGCGCAAGCACTCAAAAGCCTGGCCGAGAACCTTCTTCGGCTTAGCTGGCCTCCTGCCAACAATGCCCGCCCCGGCTTCAATGGCAGCATATCTTCAAGTATTGGAGAAGCATCGCTCACCGTCAACGGAAGGGCATTTCTTCAGGAAGCACTTTCCAAGTTGAGGTCCTACCAAAGCCAGGCCGAAGACATGATAAGGCGTGTTGAAAAGACAAGGCAGGACTTTGACAAGTTGCTCGAGACGATATAACGACAGGCACAGATCGACGAGGTGCGCCTGTCGCGCCAACAAGCGGACCTCGCTAGCGCCCAGGAGAGGTCAGTGATGATCTTTACGGTGTTCACTGTCATATTTCTGCCTCTTTCCTTCTTCACTGGCATCTTTGGCATGAATATGTTCAAGTGAGGTGGTTCTAGCAATTTGAGCCTCAAGACAGTTGGCTCAATCACGCTGTCCTCGTCGGCTTTTCTAATCGCGGTGGCGCTGGCCGTAGCCTGGAGCACCTCCGTGAGGAAGGGCCTCAGACGACTTCGCAAGAGCCTGAATCGCTGCAAGACTCGGCTTCTAGGATGGATCAAAACGCAAATTGCTGTGATTCGACAGGCCAAGGGTGATAATGCGACCGCCACACGCGGGAAAGGGCACGGGAGCCTGCGAGGTTCCGACGCCCCGCCCAGCAAAAGACAGAGAAAGGAGTTGAGAGCGAAAATGCAGAATCAGAATTTTTGGGAGCGGCATAGGCTGGAACGCGATTTGGGACATGTAATTCCTCCAACGAACCGTAGAGGCGCCAGCAGTATCAAGACAAGGACTCAAGCTGGAAGAGCAGGATGAAAATTGTGGGATCTAGACTTGAGGCAATCTGTAGGAAATATACAACATTTCAGAAAAACATGGCAACATGCAATGTCTTAGGCCATCTCGTCACGAAGGATAGCAAAGTAGTGGTGCAGCCTGTTGGACGTACGCGGCATTTCGAGTCTATGTCTCAAGTCTGAGCGAGAAGGGAAAGCCCCAGCCTCGCGCACAACAACACTGCTTGAGAGGCGGCTGTCAAGTCTTGCATTCCTTGTACAGTAATATCCAACCAGCGTGGCCCGAATTCTGGGTAGCGTCATACACGTCTCCTTAGCCAATTTTGTGTCGCTGACGCACCTGCGCGATGCAATACCTGACGAAATGAGATTGACCACCGAGGTTGGCGTCGCTCAATGTTCGGAATTCCGCAGGCCCTAAGCCGGGGCTGCCAGGCGAATCCTTCGATTCGTTCCCGAGGCTGGCCCGCAGGGCTGTCGTATTCGCAACTCTTGCTGACTAAAATAGCGCATTCGGATTCACTTACACGCGATTGGTTGACCTCTCCTGTATTCGGATTCACGATACTAGCGCCTGGGGTTTAAAGGCTTCGCGCTGGTGACTGATAATCCGGGTCGAGATCGATCGGTAACACAGCTTTCTCGCAAGACGCACGCGTATTGCATTCAAACAGATTGACTCTGACCATTCTGTGTTTGGCATTCAGGACTTCGTGGTCAAGCACCATCAGCCAGCCAAACATCCCAGGAAGCATCGTCGACATGGCACCCGGCAAAGATGTCGCCCCTGCACGGGACATGACTTTTGAAAACATCATGCACAAGAAGACAGCCAAAACAGACGCAGGCTTCTCAGCCATGATGAAGAAGGACAAGATAGCCCAGCAGGCGGCAGTGGACCAATACTTTCAGCATTGGGACAACAAGGAGGCAAGAGACGAGACTGCAGAAACCAGAGCTGTGAGTGCAGCTTTTGATGTCTCCAGCAACTTTCATCGGAGTCAAGATGACTTTGTGACGTGAATTTGAAAATAATTTTCTTTCACGTGTTAGGACCGCACAAAAGACTACGCCTCCCTCACGCGCCAATACTACAACCTAGCCACCGACTTCTACGAGTACGGCTGGTCGCAGTCCTTCCACTTCTGCCGCTTCGGCGCCCGCGAGACCTTCGCGGCCGCCATCGCGCGGCACGAGCACTACCTCGCGCACACGGTCGGCATCCGGGCCGGGCAGAAGGTCCTGGACGTCGGGTGCGGCGTCGGCGCGCCGGCGCGCGAGATCGCAAGGTTCACCGGCGCGCACGTGACGGGCATCACCATCAACGAGTACCAGGTGCAGCGCGCCACCCGCTACGCGAAGCAGGACGGCCTGGCCGGAGCGTGCCGCTTCGTCGTCGGCGACTTTATGGAGCTGCCGTTCGACGAGGGGACGTTCGACGCGGTGTACGCGATCGAGGCGACGGTGCACGCGCCGAGCCTCGGGGGGGTGTACAGCCAGATATTTAGGGTGTTGAAGCCTGGTGGCAGGTTCGGCGTCTATGGTACGTGACTCTTGCTCCTTGACACGGAAACCCCAATGGCGATTTTCGAAGGGATCTGTTAAAGTGTAACTCACTGGGCTCCGACCAACTGTCTAACAATACGCAGAATGGGTAATGACAGATCGCTATGACAATAACAACTTGCTCCACCGGAAGTGTAGGCTGGATATTGAGCAGGGTGACGGCATTGCGAACATGGTCAAGGCGGAGGAAGCGTTGGCGGCGATCAAGGCTGCTGGGTTCGAGCTGCTGGAGGCTGAAGACCTGGCGGAACGCTTCGTCGAAGGGGTCGACCCCGCGCCGTGGTACTGGCCCTTGGATGGGGACGGGTGGAGATATGCAAGCAACGTGTGGGACGTCCTGGGCACGTTTAGGATGACGAGATGGGGACGGTGGTTGGCGCATGGATTCATGGGAACACTCGAGACCCTCAGGCTTGCGCCGCCGGGTACCAAGAAGACCGGTGACAGTCTCGCAAAGGCAGCGGAGGCACTCGTTCTGGGTGGTAAGGAGAGACTGTTTACGCCCATGCTCCTGATGGTTGCGAGGAAGCCGCTCGAGGCGAAAAGCGAGGACTTGATGATCTGAGCTGGCTGGCATCAAGCTGGACCAGGGCGCCCTCATTTAGCACGTCGGCCACGGTCAGCGAAACTAGAGAATTTTCACCAATGCCATGTATACTATTGTCAGAATCTCATACCATTCTATTAAGATCCTGAGATAGGCTAGAATATAGGCTGAGGAAGCAGGCACCCCGACTCTCCTAGCAGACAACACACCGTACCGCAGGATGTGGTGCCTGATCAACAAGGTAATGCGTGCACAAATCGTACACAAAATCAGATCCCCCGAGAAAACAACCCCCTTTTAGGAGAATTTTGTTGTACGTCCGTCGACCGCTATGTGCTCCTGCGCAACTCCTCCGTCCCCGACTCTTCTTCTATAGCAACAAGGCAGCCAGACCAAAAGCGGCAGCAACTGGCACACCAGTCGCAGCAACACCAGCAGTAACGACAGTGCTAGGGCTGGAGCCTCCAGCGCCAGTAGTAGTAGGCCGCCCGGTCGCCCCAGTCGCCCCAGTGGCCGTTGGCTTGGATGATCGCGTAGCTGTCGCGCCTGAGCTTCCCGTGGCCGTGGCCGTGGCCGAGCTGGTGGCGCTGGGGCTGCCGGCACTGCCGGACGAGGACGAAGAGCCCGAGCCGCCGCCGGAGTTGGTGCAGTTGCCCTGGGCATAGTTGGCCGAGTTCTGGGCGAGGACGGCGGTGAAGCCGGCGGCCAGGTTGGTGGCGATACCCTGGGCCTCGGTGGGCACCTTGCTGACGATGGCGTCGATGAGGGTCTTGCTGTTGGTGTTCAGGTCGTCGCTCTGCTTCTGGATGGTGTCGCAGAGGCCGGCCGCCTCGAACTGGGTCTTCTTGGCCGCGAGGTTGTCGACCAGCGTCTGGCCCTGGGTCTGCAGGCCGCCGACGAGGCCTTGGAGGCCGAGGGCGTCGTTGAGCGAGAGGGCGCTTGTTCCTTGGACGGTCGAAGTGCCCGAGGTCACGGCGTTGTTGAGGCTGGTGCCGTCCGACTCCACCTGGGTGGGGTCGCCCCCGTTCCAAGCTACGACTGAGTTGTTCAATGTAGCGATGCCGCTCCCGACGGTGTTGATGACGCTTTGGATGGTTGCGAGGTCTCGTTTTGTAAGAGTGGGTGTGTTGGCAAAGCGAACGAGGGTGGGGCCGTTGCTGGCGGAGGCACCGATAGCCAGCGCGGCGATGGAGAAGATTGCGTACTTCATGGTGGTAACGATCGTGAGGTTTTCAAGAGGTGGCTGGGGAAGTGATCAACTGAGATTTGAACCAGGCGTAATTGGTAAATATTTATGTCCAGCTGTGTGAGAAGGTGAGTCAACGAAGGACACCCACCTGTACAGCCTTGAGGTACTGGAGGGTATTCATCGATTCAAATAGGCGTGACGATGGTTGCGCACGCAACCATCACTTGCCAGACTTCTAATTACTTGCTCAATTCAGTTCGTAGTGCTGATGACACATGCATGGAGGGCACCCAAAGGCAACCTCCCCTATTCGAGGCTATGAAGTCACATGCCATGTAGACAGCCTCGGGATGGCATCACATAATAGCTCGCAGCCTGGTGCGTCTCACGTCGGTGGCCCGGGAGCAGATGACCTCGTGAAAGGATGGTACTATGTGGTAATGGTGCCATTGGCAGTCGGCGCAGGAAATTGACCAAGCCTTTCATCTACATGCGGCCAGCATGTCGGCATCGTCAAGGAAGCCGGAAGCTTTCAAACATGATCGTCTCGCTAAGAGCCGGCCATCCAGTGCCACACTGTTAGGTAATGGGTAAGAATTCTGAGAACATCTACGTCACATCGAGGGATCACTTGCAGATGTATTAAGAACCTTTCGATATACATCAGCCGGTTCTCACCTGCCGAAGGTATGTTGCAGGCAGACCAGGACCCTAGGCTCTTGAACCTCGCGAACCCAAGTTTTGTGCAAGTACACAGTACTCGGCCCGACGCCTTCCTTGCAAGCCGTCGACAGGATGAACCAGTCGTCTTGCGTATGCATGGACACTGAGGAGGGCGAACACGCACCCGAAAGATTATTCCTGTCTAGCTGGTCAACGGTGTGAGGGGCTCATGACGTGTGTCCCGAACGTGAGGTATATTGAAAGCCCCATCCACGACAGAGTTGGCGCCGTCAAGAACTGGGGAAGTTGGGATGAATGGGGCAAAGAACCTGGACAGGTTTGACTTCGTTCAGCATGAATTGCAAGCCCTCAAGCTTCTCGATGCCATGTCTTCATACCTAGTGAGCTTGGCTGGCGCAAATCCCCCGCATTTGTATTTGGGTAGCGGCCGATGTCGAAAGTCTCCGATGCGATCTCAAACCAGCCGTTCTTGCAAGATTATTCGCCGGCAAGAGAGAATAAGAAGTTTTCTGGTGAAACTGCCCTACTAGTACATGATCGACGCGAGCGAAGGAAGCGCCCAGTATACATATTCTCGGCAGTCTCGGCTAGGCAGTGTCAGGGGACCCTACCCCATATCATCTAGGTTGCTAGGATGGGCGATGTTCTCGTTCGGAAAGGTTGGAGGAACGCGACATCGCATGGCACCGCTGGATTAAGCTTAGCGGGAAGCTTACTTGTACGACAGCCTTGCTCCAATGGCCGTCCGGCTGCCACGATCATGTGAGCCGAGGCACCGTGGGGTGTGGAGTACACGTTGATTGGTACTGGCATTGGCGATCCCCGGCACTCGAACCGCAGTCTTGGAATGGCTGCAAGATGTCTTCGTGTGCAAACTGCCAGAATCCTTCGGGAGATTCCTTCGTGGGATATGTGCCCCTGGCATAAGGAGACAATGGCTGAAGGGAGCGAGGAAATCTTGTCTGCACACAGCCAGTCTTGCGAACCAGTTCAGGACACTCCTTTGATGGGATACCCTCGGCTTGCGAACCCTATACACGTCGATCAGTCTAGATGTCCGCATAGTCATATAAACTTTGTCCATTTCTATGAAATGGATATGCCGCTGTTGATGTGCCTGCAGGATGTCAATCTGCGGCGGGTATCAGATTGTGTCATCACCCCGGTAAAAAATGCTGAGCCCCTTCACGGAGTATGCATTGATGCGTCCCAAGCTTCAAATCCGTGTCATGTCTACTTGCGTGCGGTTGAGCAGTGGCTGCAAGTCTTGCGCACGTAACGCGCTCAATTCCCAAGTCCCCCGTTCACTTGAACAGACGACGACCGCCAGTCTTGACCCCGAATCTCTCAACGCCACTGCTCTGCTGCTTGTGCCACAGACCCAGGTTCCCAACGTTCCCGCCCTCTGCGCCACTCTTGTACCGCCTCCATGCCTCGCGAACATGGTCGGGCCGAAGAGCTCCCCGAGGCGGCTCCTTAGGCTTGACCTTCGGGTGAATGGATCTCGGCCGACCGTCCTCGGTCTCAGGTAGGTGTTCATCTTCCTCGTAGGGCCACTCTGGTGCTGTGACACCGGGTTCGACCTGCGGCTCGTTGGTCTTCGCAACCCACTCGGACTGCACTTTGCGCGATGCTTCGATGATGTCTCCCACAAACACCTTGGCCACCGATTGCATGGCCTTGGTAACGTTTGCCGGGACCGACTGGGAGACAGTCGCGTTGACGATCTAGATCATCCACATTAGCTTTCGCTTGACACCATTGTAGCCGTGGCAGCCACACGTGACAAGAGCGCTGGTCACTGACTCTTCGGACAGTGGCCTCTGTCAATTTGGCCGCATGCCACATCTCGTATCTCTCCGCCTGGTCGGCGTCCATCTGCTGCACCAGCATGAATCGCAACCTCTTCTCCTCTTCGCGCTCCTCTCTGCTCCGTTCAAATTGTGCCACGCCCATCTTGGCCTTGATGTCCTTGTCGTCCTCTTCATCATCGTCCGGCCCGTCCCCATCGACGGCACTTCGGGCCCCGCCGGCTCCGCTCCTGGCGCTGACCGCCGTCATCGCCCGGCCTCCAGCGACACTCGGCGTACCCTCCTTCTCGGCGGCCTCGCGCGCCTTCTCGGCTTTGCTCTTCCTGCCGCGCTTCCGAGGGGCGCGACCGCCGCCAGTCGCAGATACGGCCGAGCCGGACACCATACTGACGTTGTCCGCATTATCGAGTGGTCCCACGCTGGGAGATCGAGCGCCAGCGAAGGGGGACTCCTCGGGTGGGAAGGAGGTCTGACGTAGCGGGTGGGCGGATCCCGTGGAGGCTATCGACATGGTGGAGGCTTTGCGGCGCTTCAGGGCGGGGGAAGTGGCGCCATCGCCGGCGGTGCGCTTGCGATTGGTAGAGGAGGTACCGTTGGAGAGAGTGTTGATGGCGGGAAGAGACGCGTTAGATGGATACGGCGGAGAGTGCGCTGGAGGAGAGGTCTGGCTTTGGTATGGTGGTGAGCTCATGTTGGCGATGGGCCTCGAAGCGGCGGACGTTTTGCGAGACGCTGCGGTGGTTTGGAGTTTCGAGAGATGCCACTACGGTATCAGAAAGCGGAGAGACCTTGGTGGCTCATTCCGCGATGCTGCAGAAGTCGGATGATGGTTCAAAGGTCTGGGGTACGTCGTTGAAATTGGCGAGGTTCGCATTGCGCATTGCGCGACCGACGGGTTGAAGTTCCAAGCAGCTTAGCGGTCCAGACGTCGCGGCAGGCGACCATGGGACCCACAAATTTGGCGGCTACCGCTTCTACATAGGTGGTCCAAGCTCCACAGCTGGGGGTTTAGCGCCAATACATAGCTGATAAGCTGCAGATGGGGCTGGGGGCCGATGCAGGAACACTTTCCAGCAGCAATTGAACAATGACCTCCGTCTGGAAGGAACCCGGACTTCGGCTGGCCTCGGCGACTTTTTTTTTTTTTGCTGGTCATCGTCCAGCCTCACCACGAAACGATACTCCGAGCCTGAGATTGTTTTTGAGACTTCGTCTGCCGGCAGATTGTTTGCTTCAATTGCAGGATCATGCTGTTCCATGTCTTTTCTTTGACCTTATAAGTGACCTAGTTCAGGTTCTAGGTCTGCTTCCAATGAGCTGGAGGCTCAGAGATTCCTTGTGCTGATGGTCACTTGACTCAACGCGACTCCAAAGTTCAGTTTCATGACACGGAACAAACGTCAACTCGTTGAGCCCCTACTTTGATTCGCTCCTCTTCCCTCGAGCATCGAAGTCACTGGTGACCTGAAATTCCTCGCCTTCGACCCTCCGAGAACATTAAGAACTCCGCTGCGCAGATATGGATGCTGCAAGCATATCCAGCACCTCGTCCTCAGGCCGGCGCAAGCGGCACCACTCGGGCGACGAGCGCTCCAGCAAGAAGCGCAAGCACCACAGCAAGCACCTGAACGGCGGTGGGCACCACGAGCGACGAGGCAGCCTGAGCGCACCCGCCCGCGACCCCCGTGACATCCCCGACGCGCCCAAGAAGAAGTCCAGGAAGCACAAGCAGCAGAAGGACTCGACCGTCCGCGAAGAAGGCACCGAGAAGACCTCGACGCCCCCCGCCACGATCACCCGCTCCCCTTCCCCCGTGATCGACTTCGACGGGCTCTCGCGGCCCAGCAGGGGCACGCGGGAGAGGCTGGAGGAGACCAAAGAGCAGGCTGACAAGCGCCTGGAGAAGATGTGCGGCGCAGTCAAGACGATCCTCGAGTGCGTCGGCGAGGATGCAGACCGAGAAGGGCTCCTGGCTACGCCCGCGAGGTATGCCAAAGCCCTGCTGTTCTTGACCAAAGGGTACCAGCAGAACGTGCGGGATATCGTCAATGGCGCTATCTTTGAAGAGGGACATAACGAAATGGTGATTGTGAAAGATATCGAGATCTTCAGTATGTGTGAGCACCATCTGGTGCCATTTACAGGCAAGGTATGTCAGCGTTAATGTCGTGACTGTCGAGGGGGGGGGGGACACTGGAAGCGGATGCAATGTATTACAAGGCTGACTTCGATACGGCAGATGCACATCGGTTACATCCCTGACAAGAACGTCATCGGCATTTCCAAACTCCCTCGAATTGCAGAGTTGTTCGCCCGCCGCCTTCAGATACAGGAGCGGTTGACTAAGGAGGTCGCCAACGCTATCATGGAGGTCTTGAAGCCACAGGGCGTTGCGGTCGTTATGGAGTCGAGCCACCTGTGCATGGTCATGCGTGGTGTCGAAAAGACGACTACGAGCACCATCACGAGTTGCGTGCTCGGCTGTTTTGAGAGAAAGGAGAAGACACGGAATGAGTTCATGAACCTCATAAGTGTCAACCGATAGAGGCAATCGCTTGCCTCGCTTGGAAAACGCGTGCAAGCTACCATGCTGGAAGCTTGGGGTATCAACGGTATAGACCACCTTTATACTGATCCGGGCGGTTCGTGGTGGGAGGGGAGGAAAATGATCAACTCATTAGAGAAAGCGGCAGCGCCGAAGACTCTCATTTCAACGTATAGAGCATCTGGGGCATTTGATGTGGCGTTTTCCCGGGGAACATGGCAAGGGCAAGGAAGAATGGCGCATTCATCATGCCCGTTACGGTGCAATTCAACATCTGAAATGAAGCATTGGGAGAGGCAGGCGGCTGGCAGGCTGGTTTCAGATTGGCGTTGTGGGCTCAACACCTCATACCCAAAAGGATAACAGAAAACCAGAGCTGTGTTTCCTGGGATTCAAAAATCGAAGTTGAATAGAGATGGGTTCCTTTTGACTCCTCGCAATGCTGTGTTTCTCGCTCCATCATGTGTAACGCGTGTCTCGCTCGATCTAGCACACCGCAGAGGCTCGCACGCCTCACAGTTGTCCCACGGCCAACACTCCCGCGGCACCTCACGAGACCCTCCTCACCTCCCGTCCGACCTTGCCCGCTTCGACCTCCTCGACCCTCGGCCGCACAGCCTTCCAGATGGCCTCCCCGACGGCCTCGACGCTCCCGCCCGCGTCGACGACCACCAGGTCCTCGCTCTCCTCGGGCCCCAGCAGCCCCTCCTTCACGTCCCAGAACAGCCGCCGCACCCTCTCCTGCATCCCCCCCTCCTCGTACCTCTCCTCGCCCCACCCGCCGCGCCGCCGCGCCGCCTCCCCGTCCAGGTCCAGGAACACCACCAGGTCCGGCCGCGGCAGCCCCACCTCGGGGGCGCGCGCCCACGCCGCCGGCAGCGCGCGGTTGCGCTTGGCCGCGCTGTACACCACGCCCGAGTAGTAGTAGCGGTCGCAGACGACCGTCGCCCCGCCCGCCAGCGCCGCCGCGAGCCCCGGCGCGGCCTCCCACCGGTTCGCGGCGAAGAGGAGGTGGATCGCCTGGTCGCACAGCGCGGACTGCGGGTTGGTGAGGTAGGTGTTGATGATCTGGCCCGTGGGCGTCGAGCGGTCTGTGTGTGTTCGCAAACGGTGGTGAGTTGGTGAGCGAGCCGATATGTACATGTTGCGGGGGCCGAGGAGGTGGTTTTGGACATGGAGACCATGGTTGGGTGGGGCCCGGTCGGGGTGGCGGGGGGGGGGGGCTCACTCGAGCTGCTTGCCCGGCAGACCAACACAGGCCCGGGATGTCCCATGAGAGACGCGGCCACTTGACCACGTCCGAACCATCCAAGCCAATGCGGTGAGATCAAGCCTCGAATAGGAATGCCCAGTCGTATTAGGTCATGTCGTCTGAGGCCATCCGACACCACCTCCAATCCCCATCCGGCTGAAGAGCATTGCCCTTCTCCAGAGTCCCAAAAGTTCGAGAGACAACAGACCAGGGGAAAGACATACCAGGAAATCTCATAGTCTGCACCGTTCTTCCCGCCCCGGCCAATCTCTCCCGCAGCGCCTCGACCTGCGTCGTCTTGCCGCTGCGATCCAGTCCCTCGAGCACGATGAACGCGCCCCTCGTGACCCCGGCCTCGCCTTCTTGCACGGCCGGCCCCGCAGTGGATGGCATAATGTATCCCTTCCAAAAGCGTGTGTGTGTGAGAGAGAAGGGAGGAATCGTCAAGTCGTCTGGGCGCCTTGAAGGAGATCGTTGCGTCGAATATTGAAAAGGTGCGTGTGAATTTTGGAGAGCCAGCCGAGCGGCCGGGGCTTGGATCGCAAGAAATCCCAAGTTAAGAAGCGCGACGCGCGCCGCGGCCTCAGGAGCCAGGGGGGCCCCTCCCGCGCGTGCCACCATGTGAACGACTGCCCATCCGGCGTGATTCTCATCAAGCCATGAAAGAAGAGACAAAATGAGTTGTCAACATCAGGTCTACAGTTTCGTGGGTAGCCCAAGCCATTCTCAACAAGGTGGGTTTGTCAGTGTGCCAGAATTCTGAATGGTGAAGCTGGAGCCGTCAGATGTCCTCGAAATATAACGCCAGACATCTGACATCACAGCATATGATGACTTGAGCCAAAAGTTACCAGACTTGAACATCGAAACACATGTCTATTTCGATCTTATGCGAGAGGAACCTATTAAACCCTTACCGAAGGCGTTGTACTGCGTCCCTCCCCGAAAGAGTGTGTTCCGAGTAGCGTGTGCACCGCATCAGGCACAACGGCCGGTAGACCACGGCCATACCAGTCGTGCACGGATCGAATGAAACTGAAAACATCAAATGTGCACTCCTTCAACCTGTCCTGCCCTGTCCAACCCTATCCTGATCGATCCATCGCCCCATTCAGGCCGTTCCGCCATGCCGTTACCCAGCGAAAGCCAAAGCTCAGTCGCTTACAACCAAATCAAGACCATGTACGCCTTTTGTAATCATCCGCTTAAAAAAGAAGAAAAAAAGTACCGAATGTCAGAAAACAAAGCCAAATCATAATGTTCAGCACTCAGCGCCAAAACCTTCGCCATCATCCGATGCGGGCGAAGCAGGCATGGGGGTTGGCGACCTCGCACCATCATCGCCCTCCTCCTTGGCGCTGGAGCTCTCCCACAGGTCGAAGCTCTCTCCGGTACCCTCCACAGACTGAAGGTTTGCCGTCTTGACCGGGGTCGCGGGCTCCAAGCTCTCTTCCTCAACCGCATTCTCGACTTCGGCCCTGGCCTCGGGCGCAAAGTCAGTGGCGGGCTGGCCGTCGGTGCTTTCAGCTGGTAGCTCGCCCTCGACGACTGTGCCATCCTCGTCGTCGGCGGGCACAATGATCACCTCGGAGGGATCCACGCCCTCAGCGTAGAAGTCCTCAGCGTTCAGATCACCCAATGCTACGCGGGGCTTCTCGTACTCCATGGAACCATCACTGACCGCAGTCGCTCTCCGGCTAGAGGTCTGGGAGACGTCATCCGCGGGTGGGATGTTTTCCTTGCCGCGTCCCTCGGCCTTTTCCCGTCGCAGCTTCTGCTCGCACTCCTCATCACTACTGATATCCAACATGCACGTGCTGTGCTGCAGCAGGTTGGTCATTTCCTGTTCCGGCGTGTCTTCGTGGATATCGAAGAACCAGGATGACTTCATGCTGACGCCGTAGATATTATCTGACGCGGCGATGCTTGCTTGGGATAATGACGAGTGAGAGGCATAGCTTGGTAGAGTGCCCTTGACGGCAGCGTCGAGAGAAAAGGGTGCCGAGAAGAGATTGAACGAGGGCGGATCGATCCGACCAGCCCGACGCCGATTGAGGATGCCGATGCGCTTGCTGCCACGGGTAGGTGAGCGGCCAGCGGGCGCAGACATGGGAGAAGAGGTGGCCTTGGACAGATTGCTGTGGAGCTTCTTGGCGGGCGACTTGGGATTCAGAATGGACCGCGGGCGTGATGAGGCGGCCTTGAGAGGGCTGTAGGAGGAGATGCCATCTTTGCTGCCACAAACGCTGGGCGCGGAGGTGGACTTGGTGAGCAGAAAGGTAGGAGGCTTGAAAAAGTCCTTGCCTAGGCCGTCGGAGCTGGATCTGGCGCGCTTGGAGAAGAGGAGGGCAGGGTCCACGTTCTCAAAGTCATGGACATCGAGGAGGTCAGTGGCCTTCCGCTTGCCAGGTGAGGAGACGGGGAGGGCTATGGAATGTTAGCGCGGCTCGGTCCGACGCTTCGTATCTCAATTGACTTCAAGCCCCTCAGCCTAGGGGCCGGCGACTGCGGATCGAAATGGGCGAGGGCAGTGAGGTGTGGCGAGGTGTGGCGAGGCTGCGGGGACTCACAACTTTGTACGTTCTTCATGCTAGTCAAGCTCTGCAGTCGAGCCCCATCAAGGGGCGCGAACGGCTGACGGATGACAGCAGCCATTGTGTGCGGTGCAGGTGGATCCAATCGAGGTTGAACCTGGACGGCGGCAAACAAACAAACAAACTTGTCGCGCACGTCGATGCGATGCAATGGCCGCCTGGAGCTTGCTTGTGCTAGCCTGATGCACGAAAGACGTGATGGAGATCTGATAAGAATACCCAGGAGCTCCGATTGGGCTCGGTGGTCGGACCGTCAAAATGCAGATGCTGCTGGGAATTGGGCCACAGATTGAGTGCGCCGAGTGCGCGCTCCTTGGTCAATGCTGTGCTGTGGAGTCTGAAAGTGACGAGGGTGGTCAGGATTCGTCCCGGCGAAGATCGACTCGACCGCGGTTGTGGAGCCGAAGTTGCTTTGGCAGTCGGAAGGTGGCCAGCGAAAGTCGTGAAAACCTCCGCTGAGCAGCCTCGAGTGGAATGGATGTCCAGAATGAGTGAAGGAAGGAGAGGAGAAGAGGGGAAAAGAATCCTGAAGCAGCTGAAGCGCTGGGTAGAGACGGGGGTGTCGGAGGGTATTGTCTTATTGCGCCCAGCTTGCTAGCAGAAGCGGCTTGCCGTATGGTGCCACAGTACGGCT
This sequence comes from Dendrostoma leiphaemia, assembly GCA_026120015.1. NCBI lineage: Eukaryota > Fungi > Ascomycota > Sordariomycetes > Diaporthales > Erythrogloeaceae > Dendrostoma > Dendrostoma leiphaemia. Next base: position 97,028 of record JALRMF010000073.1, read on the forward strand.
CGGGACCGGGAAGGGTCAGATGGGTAGTTTGGGTGCGAGAGTAAAGAGGGTCCCGGGTACGCAGGGTGGGATCGGCGCGTGGTGAGTGGTGAGGTCTCAGTCGGAAAGTGTCTTCTGAGGGAGCGAGGCCGAGGGGACGAGGCCAGGTCTGGTTTAATGCTTCATGCGCTGCGCAGTCGCAGTGGCAGCCGCAGATCCAAGTCGAGTGTACTTGGGAGAGGTGGACTGGTGGACTGGCGTGGTCAACCTGTCGCAGTGCCTCACAGGCGGTGGATCGCCGTGTACGTATGTATCATGTACTATGCTTGATGGTGGTGTGTGGTGGTTGTGTGTGAGGTGGACCAGTTGTGTTCGGCGGATTTTCCACCCGGTGTAACGTTGGCGGTGGAAAGCAGGAAGTGCCTGCAGATGGCGAGATGGGCCGACCAGATTCTGATAGGACAGATGGGGCAGAGATGGGGGTTTGCGCCTCTGCAATAGCTGCAATGCGATATTAGACTGGCATGCCCCCTGCTTGTCTGGTGGCGCGGCAGTATTCTGGGGTGTACGAGACGAGAACGCGGTAGTTGCTGGAACGGGTGGAGCGTGCAGGGCAGACAAGACAGACACAAGATCGTTGATAGAGTTCGGAGGGTCCGGAATCTCGGCCGAGAGAGAAAAGTGAATAGTGACTAGGTGAGAAGACAACGATGGAGAGGGAGTGACGGATTGGAGGTTGAACAATGAGGGGCAAGGTCAGGGCCACAGGCCCAATTGTGCCCTGAAACCCTGTACTATGTAGCAGTTGAGCAGGAAGTTGAAGGGGATTCGTTCGTGAATGAAGATGGGGAACGGAGAAAATTTGGGGGGGGGGGGGGAGGGCAGCCAAGTGAAGTCTCAAGCGGATATATCAGACGGGCATTGACCTTGGAAGGTGTGAAAATGTACATACAACTTCAACTTCTGGCCAGTTGAAAGGCCGTCGTGGTATGTATGTATGGGTCTTTCTCTTTTCCACGCCCACACAAGTCGAAAGTTGAGAGTGATTCCCGGCAAGAAAGAGATAAAAATGGAAGTGTGCAGTCTCTATACAGGGAAATCCAGAGATCCCTGCCGGGGCGCGTTGTGACGTGCGATTTTCGCGATCAAAGAAAGGCCCAGGCCCAGGGACCGCGTAGAGTGGATTCTGATTGACTGGAAAACGCCGTGGGATCGGATGTAGGCGCAATGTCGAATGCAGGAGAGGACAGATGCCACATGCAAGGGCGATGTGTCAAAACCGTCGACGTGGATTAGGCGCCCAAAGGGACAGGCTGATATCAGGGTACTTCGATCAAGAGGATAGATAATAGGTTGGAAGAGGAGGGGTTTGCTTGCTGCCACACCACACAGGATGCGTCGCCGGGGAAGAGAGGGAGAGAGACAAAGTGGGCTGAGATCGACAGCGAGAGCCACAGCCACAAATACCAAGGAATGGGCCCAGCGGGACGGATCAGCGACAATGTGAGTGAGGATCAAGACGGGCGTCGATGATAGTTGATCTAGATCGTAGGGTGACAGCTTCTGACCAGAAAGAGGAGAAGAAGAAACAACAGATGCCGTTCTTGCTCGCTCGACCCGGGAATGGGATTTGGGAACGAACCTTGTTCGGCGAAGGAATCCGTGGGTCCTGGGAAAGGGCCCAGGACCTGCGCCTGGGCATGTCCTTCTTCGCGGTCTCCCTCGCGCCGGTCATTGGCTGTCCTCTTGTCTCAGGATCCTTGGTCAACCAATCATCGCGTGCATTGGACCCTGCACACGCTCCCACTTGAGAAAGACTCGCGTCGGGAGACGCCCAGTGACGCCCCAGGGTGCCAGGGTGCCAGGGTGTCAGGTGCAAGTACTTCGTACCAACACACAGCTGGGAGCCCGGAGGGTGAACCCAGAGATGCCCCAGGCCCAGCAGCCAAGGCCCAGGACCCCTCCCCCACCTGCCCTGTCAGGCCTTGTCCTGCCCTGCCCCGTTCTGCATCTCGTCTCCGCAGACTCGTCAAGCTCGTTTGCTTTGCATTGGCTGTACTATTTGACTATGTAGCCACTACATTTTGCTATGAGTACAGCAAGTACGAGTGCAGAGCCCCAATTCTCCTGTCAACCACGCGATCGAAAGCAGTCCAGGGCCCAGGCAGACAGATCGTGTGGAGCCATGACTTGCATCTGAATAAGGCTTGGCCCAAGATGGCTTCGCCCTCCCTTGTTTCCAACAGTCCAGTCCCAACGGCCTGGCAGCCTGGATCGCACTTGTAATTTCTCTGGCCGTACCATTCCTATTCAGTCCAAGTCAAACGAGCTGCCTCTCGTCCGGCCACGCTGTGAGGCCATCACAGCTGAGGAGCCTGAGAGGCACAGGCGTTGAACAGTTGGCCGTGTCTTCTGGCTGCACTCTCTCTCTCTCTCTCGATCGTGCTCTCAACTCGATCTCGAGTTCGTCATATCCTCCCACCGTGGACCAATGCATGGTGGACGCTCAGCTCAACACACCGCACATCATCACCCTGAATAGCTCAAGTTCAAGCTCGAGACATCGCCACTGGATGTGGCCACTCTTGCAAATTGGGACGTCTGGATAATTCGGTGGCGCAGTGAAGACATCATCCGTCTCAAGTGCTCATGCAACCCGCTAGCGTCACTCGGTCTGTCTGGGCTGTCTGAATCAAGTGTCTTTCGGCCTGCAGCAGAGTGGCCACTGCCTGCTGTGCTCTGCCGCGTTTGGGGTCCTTCGACCAGGCACAGTCAGAGAAAGCCAGGGCAGACTGCCTTTTCGACGTTGTGCAAGTGCACCCACCGAGTTGCGACATGGGAGTTCTGGTCTTGGGTCCCGGTCCTGGTCCTGGCTGAGTGTCGGTGAGATCGTAGGCCAGCTGTTTGAGGCGATAATGCGTTTCGCCAATGCTCTGTTTTCCCACTTCTTGGACATCACCCCTTGGAGGGAGTTTTCTTCCTGCCACAGCTTGCTTGCACTTTACTCTCGGGCTTTGACGCAAGTGATAGAAAGACCATTGCGGCACGTTTAGCCATCCAGGGGATCTTCTTCTTCGAATACCATTCCTCCGTCTTTGGACTGCTGGGTTTTGGATGGAACCCTCGTGGCTTTCGATCATTGTTGTGATGTTTCCTAGAGTATGCCGTGCTCTTGACCTGAGCTGGTTTCCCTCAATCAGTCGGTCTTGAGACCGGCTCTCCAGGCGGACCGTTGTGGTGCTCTCCAGCCCTGTTGCCCTCGCTGCTCCCATTCTGAATTTCATTCTCGTGGGGGCCCTTGTGCTGGCTGCCTGAGCCTGTGCTCCTCCGAGGACTAGTGTCCAGCGGCCTGCAGATTCCCCATCGCCCGTCGTGAGGAATTCCTTCGGAGGGGCCATGGTGAGACCAATCGGGTATGGGCTGCCCAACCAGCACCTGCACGTACTTGTGAAGCGGGTGAGAACGCGGTGCGAACAGCATGGCCACCCATGCCGCGACCCTCTTCGACAAGGTTCTTGCGGATGTGGCCACCTCGTGAGGATTCGTGCCTCGCATGGCCTTATGGTGGGTGGGTGGATGGAGGGGTAGGTGATTTGGGGGCCATTGTCAGTGACACCGGCTCTGCTGCAGCTCAGCGACCCACTGCGATGCCGAGGAGTCTGCGATGATGGTTGAGTTTTGAGGGGGGGGGGGGGGTTCAGACATCTCTCAAGAGCAGCGTTGATGGTTCGATGGCCCCGCGGAGAGATGGACTGTTGAGAGCAAGCCGAGGATTTGGAATCCGCTGAGGAATAGCCCGTGGCCACGACTCGAGGCGATACACTACACTCATTGTCCGCCCAAGAGGAGTAACTGTCTATTGCAGTACCAGCAGCAGGCAATGTGTTATCAGAGGCATGCGGTCAGGGGCGCCGCAGAGACGACATTTACCCAGCGTGGCCGAGAAGGAGGAAGAGGTCTGGGAACCACAGCCTCTGCTCGAGATTCCCATCAACGTCCAGTACTGCTGGCCAGACGAGCAAGAATCTCACGCATAGCTATGGCGGGTCTTCCCGAAGTGATTAGGACCATTCTTTACCCAGGTACTCTCTGCCGGTCGCTCGGCGACAGGCTCGGTTCAGGACGCCGCAGGCTTTTGCTCAAATGTCTTCTGAACTCATTCGCTCCACCTCTCAATGCCGAATTGTGAGGTTTCACACAACACAGCGGCCGGGAAATGTGGTGCAATGGTTATTGGACAAGTTCGCTTGTTCTGTTTCCTGAACCGCGTCCTCGTTGTAGTTCGATTTCTATTTCCGTGGGAGAGTTCTTTCAACCAGTTGATTCAGTCTCCATTGTGCAATATGGCACAACATACTGATTAGATCTGCATGGACGCCGCACCCACTGACAAAGCGTCCCGCGCTCGCGCTTGCTCTCCTAGCCGGAGACACGTCGGTACTGAGGAGGGCTTGCTTTCCCTCCTCAAGAACCTGAGGCCCGACGTTCTTACAGTGCGCTCGCCGTGGTTTGAGCGACAGTGGGGACTCCGACACAGCCATGCCCAGCCGCATAAATGTGCAAATGGTCTCTGTTGCTCAATACTCGGAGAAACAGCGGCGTCGGTTTGGGGCCGAGCATGCTTTTTATCTTCTAATTCTTGAGGTTTTCTTCAGTGGTATATCAACGGCATGTGATCTTTGCTTGTGCACACCATTGCTAAGATGTATCACATGCACTTCCTTGGTGTTTCTCCTTGTCAAAACTTCTAAGCCTACGTAGGCACCGTGTTTCAAAGGCCAGGTTCTAAATTCGAGTCTGATGAAATCATAATATGTACAAGAAGATTTTCAAAACTGAAGTGTTGCAACTTGAATCGAGATGATGATGACAGGCTGCTTTTCAAACAGGATCAGCCACTACTTGTGGCTCTTCTTTGCCTCCCACCACTAGTCTTCGCGTGCTTTCATTGTACACATCGACTGTGTATTCCGGATGCTGCAGATCACCTTCATCATCGTACGTACTGTGGATATCCACTTCGTTGCGGACGCCGATCGCGCCGAGCTCAGCGGACCCTGGGGTCTCCGGCCAGGTCGAGTGTTTGGAGATGCCCGATGAGCTACCGCGACCCGAGGTGTTCTTGCGGCTGCTTCCGCTGTACAGGGAAACGGAGAGGGTCTTGGAGACATATGTGAAGAACGGTCTGATGGCGAGGATGGACGCCGCGAACAGAGAGAGGCCATGCTCCGCCACGGCCCAGATGAGGCTCTTGAGCCAGAGTGCGACGTAGTCGGTGGTAGGCGAGGGGTTGTACAGGCTCACGTAGACCAGGAGCTTCATGATCGCGGCGATTGCGGCTCTGACAGAAGGGGGGCTTGTGAGCTCTCTGTGGTGGTCCTTGCCCAGGCGCGGCCCAGGCTCGGGCGCGAGAGGAGAGCAAAGCCAAGAGGTAGGAGAGAGGGACTGCAACTTACAACAAGCCCACGGCGAACAGGGACACAACGGCCCACTTCAGGCTGCCAGCGATTTGCACGCCCCACAGGATCACGATGGGGATGATGATGTGGATGACGTTGAAGAAGATGTACGAGGCCTCTTGGGCGTAGTTTGTCGACTGGCACACGGGGTCGCTCAGCGCCAGGGGGCTGTTGCCCGTGCAGCCTACGCCGAGAATAAGGGTGACAACAACCGTCCACACGGCGCAGGCGAACATGTCGAGGATCAGGATGAAGCGGATGGGACGGCGCTGGTCGAGGCGATAGAGCACCAGAGCCACGCTGATTTTCACAACACCGCTGATGATATAGCAGACGTCGTTCTTAGCGGCATGATACTAGGCGTCTGGATCAGTTTCCTGCTGTGCCGTAGTCACGCGACCATACCTAGGTACCCGTGTGGCGAAGTAGGTGTTTGTTGTACATACGAATTCCCATTCAGGTGTGCCATATTCATAGAGGAGAGATTTCCAGGCGAGTCCAACCCAAATAATCAGGCCCACCTATATAGCGTTCGCAATGTCAGAGCCCAGCGCTGGAAGTCGACGGAGGGCGTGGCCATCCGGGCATGCACTTGAGCAGACTCACATAGGTGATGAGCAAAGCGACGTCGTCCCAGCCGAATGCATTTTTGCAAAGTTTCGTCCTCACGAAAAGTCGAAGTCCAACACTGATGGTGGTGAGTACGGGAAAGAAGACGAAAAGACCGACGGTCTGCTCTAGGAGGCCCATCGTGAATTGCAGTGATGAAAGGCCATGAGGGTCAGGCTGTGAGGGTCCCCAGGCTGGAGCGGGTCAGGCGGATGAGGCAAGTTATGTAAACTCTCCAAGCTCGGTCGGTCGTCACGGTGAGCAGCGAAGAATAGGGGCCGGGGGCAGCGTTTTTGTTGTGCCGTATGGTCAGATCGACACCGCGGAGGCTGGAGCTGAGGGGTGAACTCGTGAGAAGGATGCAGGTGGACCGCATGCGGTCATGGCACCCAAAAGACCACGTTCCCTGCACTTGCGCGGCAGATCACGCCTACAGAATGCTCCCCCCATCTGCCTGACACCTGTCGGCTCTCGCCAAAATCCCATTAGGCCTACCCTGGGGTAGGTATCGTGGAAGTTGTCCGGGGTACAGTACAGGACATTCTAGAGTCCTGCGCATGGGTTCTAGGCTGGGTCAACTGGTGTTGTCGATGTCGCGGTATCCCGCAACGCCTATCCTAACTCCCGGCGCGAGGCGTCGCTCTACCCTCTACCCTCTACCCTCTACCCTCCTCCCGTGCCACCGTCCCACGGGGTGCATGTTGTGGTCAAGCAAGGACGCTACCCTAGGGTAGGTGCCACGTGGGGCCCAGAACTCTGTGCGGCCGGAGAACAAAGAGCTGCCAGCCAAGCAAGGACCAGGAAATCACTTCCGGTCCGGCCAGCAAGGTTTGTATTCGATGATACCTCATCAGGAGAGGTCGGGCACACCACCAGGTGCGCGTCGGTCACATAGGTCAGCTTACTCTGCATCTCCGCCTAGGCACCGCATACGTTGAGCCAATACGGTGGCGCACCCTACTCAGACTTAAATTTGGCCATTCGTCACCTGAGCGGAACACAACAGATTACTATTAATCAGTGAGCCCTCCAGGCTATATCAGAATCCAATAAGAAAGGGGCCGCAATCCCGACGTTTGAGTGGTGCACTGGTGGACATACCGCGTGCGTGGTGACTCACACTGCGTTTGGCGGCCGCCCGTCCCTCTTCTTGCGACACTGACACTGAACAGTACGGAGGAGTGGCGAAACTGCTCAACAAGAATAAAGAGAGAGAATCCGAGACGTATGTATGCCTGGGAGCTAGATGCGACACAAGCATCGTACGATCCACTGCAGCCAAGTGAAATTTCAGAAGGTGAAATATTTCAAATTCCATTTTAGCTTGCAGTAGCTCGCCTGCTTCGACGAAGTTGCTATTATTAGGTACCTAAGTAGGTAGTCGCCAAGTCGTGCATATTGTTCTGGTCACTTGTGTTCGGGCGTCCAACGTAGTTTGATCGGAGCCTTCTCCGATCAAACCCTCCTTCGGCAATGACCCCACAAGCCGACAACGAGCCGACGACATTGCTTTTGCTGACTCGTAGTGGTGTGCATATTCCTCCCGCCTCGATAAGTGGCCCGGCTCTTGATTATCGTATGTTCGTCTAATTGCCCAAGACAAACTATTCGACTCTCGAGTATTGAAGCTCAGATGTCCCCAATAGCCATACGAGGCTCTCAGCACCGAGCTATGCTCACTGTCTTCCGGCCTGCAGCCCTTTGATCAAATATCGTCAACACGGCGAGTCCGAGGCCCGAGGGCTTGGCACCTACGATCTCTTATCAATCTGGAAGCTGGTGAAGCACTAAATGCAATAATTGCGCCAGCTCGGCGCGCTCTCCCGTCGGATGGCTACTATATATCTAGGTAATCATTGTATCTACTCAAGTAGCCATCCTATTCAATGTTATGCCAGCGAACCATCCCCCCTAGCCCCCAAATCGTGAATTCCATGTCCAGGTGGCATTCTGTGCCACTTTCCGATGTCATGTTGAAGGCCATCGGTCATACCGCGTCTTCCGTGCTTGCTGTTGAGTTGTTACATTGCAAGGTGCTGCCTTCATGCTCGAAGTCGATTCGGACTACTGCAGTAAGCCTGTCGATCCCTTCGCATTTGTCGAAGCGTGCAACTGTGTGTCGTAGGGCTTATGAATATTGCGACATGTAGCTTGGAACTATGCTTCTAAAGGTAGGTCGTCTCATTCCAGCTTCATGCCCCCTACCTGCCCTTCCCAAGCATGCCTAGGGTAGACAGGGTTTTCCATGTTCCCACGTGCCCAGGTGCGTAATACCTGGAGACATCACCATGGGAAATGGGCTGAGAGACGATCGTGACGCTGGCCTAACTGATGCTGTTAGCGACGGCTTTTAAGGCCACTCCTCCACGACGACTGATGAGTTCTACACTTTGATAGGCCAAAGTCCGGGCGGAGTTCTCCGCGTCACGATGAACGGCGAGACAGAGCTGACAATTGAAGAGGGTATCATCGCTGCCCTCAATTCTGCCAATTCCGCCATTCAAGTTTGTCAGTCCGATACCACCGTGGATTACGTCGATCGTTCTCCCACCCCTTCCCCCAAATATCACTGACGGCCGTCTTACTCTCCTCATCTTGGGGACTTTCTCCCTGTGGAAGCGTACTTGAGGAATGAGATGTGTTGTATTCCAATGTGAGTGATCTGCGGAAGCAAAGGAGGAAAAGTCCAAAATCCAGCCGAAAATCAACTATTCATACCTGTAGCTAATTTGTGGATGAGTAGACAGTCGGTGAATGTCCCAGAGAGAGTTACGCGACCATTCATCCTACCTCTCCTGCCACAGTCCCACGGAGTCACGACCACATCGTACACATCCGCCATCCACGCCTCATAGTAGTCTGGTCCATGTTCTTGATGTTGATATCCATGTTGGTCACGGTCCACTCGCCTTGCCAGTGGTTCCCACCTCACAGGCCAGCCTCATCACTCGGATGGAGGATCAGCCTCCTTTCAGGAGGTCCTTGGCCGTCTTCGTCACTTCGTAAATGCCAACTTCTGTGGCCTGTGGCCTGTGGCAAATGTCTATACATCCATAGGTACGTACATATGTATTTTCCAATAAAATAGGTTGGTCTCACGGCCGTGTCCATTTTCCTACTGTCTTCCAAGGTGATATTAATAGATCGTAATACGCACTCTTTCCGCCCTCACGAAAAGGATCTCCCTGTGCAGATAGACCTCATGTCAATATAATATGCACGTGAGCTACGAATGATTCAGTGACAGGAAGAAGCGGTGGCGGCGGCAGCAGCCCGTACTCGAGTAGGAGTCAGGTCGTATCAACTACTTCGTCGTGGAGCAGAATCCCATGGCACGATCTCCGTTAGTACGGCTTTATCTGCTTCAGGTGGTCCATCCCAAAACAAAGTGAATGGAGGGATTCGGCCGAGCCATGTGACTTATGTACAACTTTGTCTGAAATGGGCGGATGAAGCACTCGCACTTTCGGTTGAACCACAAGTTTTACAAGACTATTCACTTACCGCGACTAGGCACTGAGTCATTTCTTAATAAAGCGCAGCACAGTAAAGTTCTAGACTTTTGGGTATTGGAGGTTGGGGGATACAGACGTGGCCGCCGGCCGGGGAACCGGAATTTTCGACCCTTCAACACAAGATACAACATACAAGTGACGCTCCTAAAAATCAAAAGAAGTCGACACCCCAAAGTGAAATCACCTCACGATCCATTCCCGAATTTCAGTTCGAAATGAGCACACATGAAAGTGGACAGTGAAAGTATAGCATCCGCTGTGCGAGTCTTATGGCAGTTACACATCGACTTCCCACCACGATTGAAAGGACGTCTTTGCCGTTCTCACATCAAGTCGACGAGGGGACGATAATTTGACGCAGAACAACATTTCTCGAAATCAAAGGGAGTGATATCTCACTACATAAGTGCAGAGGACGGCCTAATTTGTCCGGCTTTGACTTCCAAGATATTACTTGCCCAGGTGAGTAGATTGGTACAGTGGTACTTACACGTACGGGAACGGCTGTGCAACGGTCTACTTGTGAATTGGTAGCATCAAACTAACTGAAACCAGAGTCAATGCTATCGTGGCGAAAAAGAAAAAAAAACCGAAATTTGGTTTTGGTCACTCAAAGGCTCCGAGGTTGGATCATCTCCACAACATTTTGTTCCTGAATCGCTCGTTGTGGTTCACATTGTTCAGCAGCAACGCTGCAAAAGATACGAGAACAAGCAAATCACTATGTGGCAGAACGCATGTGGATCTCAGTTGTGCTATAGAGGTTCATTGCCAGAGAAGTCGTCCAACATATCAGTGCCTACTACCCAGATGGTTCCGGAAAGTGTTTTGATACCGTGGGCCATGTGTAGAGGGAACTGGGAATGTCTAGGTACCTCTGGGACTGGAGGCATTGCATTGGTCCAGCTTTTGATGAATGCTGTGATGTGAACAATCATGTATACAAGTCTTAACACATGAGTACTTAATCTCGTCTTGGATGCCTCGCAGAACGTCGTCACTTGTAAAACCTGACTGAGGCCGTCGTTTGACCCGGCCAAGGCCCACTCGGGGCTTTTGACCCCAGATTCCAGAGTCCGGGGATGCACTCCACTTGGCGCGGGGAAAATCACCAAAACCGGATGCGCCCCTCCTTCGTTGCTTTGACCTGCGGTAAGTCAATACGACGTGCTTTTGCAAAAAATGGGAAGTTCCTTGCTTCTTGTCTGACCGGTATGGGGCGGTCCTGTGATCAGAGAAGGGATATAAATGGCTCGCTGTGGTTGGGCACTCTCGTCAGGTATGAGCTGCTTACCACAACGAAAGTTCCGCTGCAAAAAGTTTCGATTTGCGAACAACATACGCAGTAGGACATCTTTTGGGGGGTTCCTGGACGAGCATTTACCCGGCCTTGATCAGCATTGCATAGCATCCACCCGACCTGCATCTCGGAGCCTCTCCTACTGATGTAACAGGTCAGCATCTCGGCTGAGAGAAGACTGCACGAGCCTATTTCACCAACGACCTTCGTGGAGAGTCACGACTCTTTCCAACATTATCTTTGCATACCGAGAGAAGCGATTCAACTCTTGAGGCCAGACATACACAGACTTATATTTTTCGATAATAATTCTTCCCGCCAATATTAACTATGTCGTCCTCTAAACCCACCGTCCTCCACATCGGAGACCCCATCAAATACAACCCCCAGACCTACTCTCTCCTCTCATCCGAGTTCAATGTGATCCGGCCCAGCGCCGCGGAGCGTGAGCGGCCCGAGTTCATCCGCGCCCTCAAGGAGAAGCGATGGGGCGACTTTTCAGCCATCTTCCGGCCCTTCTGGGGGACGGGCGGCGAGATGGGCAAGTGGGATGCGGAGCTCATCAGCCTGCTGCCAGACAGCGTCAGGGTATTCGCGAGCGCGGGTGCTGGGTTCGACTGGGCTGACACGGAATTGCTGGGCAAGAGGGGTGAGTTGCTTGGTTCCTCGGTCCCCTACCTTCATCTCATCTTCAAAGCGGTTGATGAGATGATAGTGAGATGGGAGCCACATGTGGTCCTTGGTGAGAAGAATCAAGCTAATCGGTACACAATAAAAAGGCGTCATCTACTGCAACGGCGGCCTGGCAGCCGCCGAGTCTGTAGCCGACTTCGCGGTGGCCATGGTCATCTCGACGTTCCGCCACTTCGCCTGGGCCGTCGCCGCGGCCACCATCCCCTACGTCGCAGCCAGCCAGGCGGACGCCGAGGCGGCCTTCAGCTTCTCGCACTCCAACATGACGGCGCACTCTCACAACCCGCGCGGCCACGCCCTCGGCCTCATTGGCCTCGGCAAGATCGGCCAGCTCATCGCCGCTAAGCTGGGCAACGCCTCCATGGGCATGAAGGTGCACTACTACGACGTGATCCGCAAGCCAGCCGCCCTTGAGGCGGAGCTGGGCGCGACGTTCCACGACTCGCTGAGCGGGCTCATGGGCGCCAGCGACGTCGTGGTCCTGTGCACGCCCGCGAGCCCGGACGGCAAGACGCTCATCAACGCCCAGTCGCTGAGCTGGCTCAAGGAGGGCGGGCGGTTTGTGAACATCGCGCGCGGCTCGCTCGTGGACGAGGACGAGCTCGCCGACGCCGTCGAGAGCGGCCGGGTGTCGGCCGCGGCGCTGGACGTGCATGCCGATGAGCCGCGCGTGAGCCGCCGCCTGCTCAAGTTCGCGGGGACGGAGCTCGCGAATGCGGGTGCGAAGGGTGGCAAGTTGGATGGTGCCGGGGCAGTGAACCCCGGACGGGTCATGTTGACGTGCCACAATGCGGGAGGCACTGTGGAGACACACATCGGGTTTGAGGAGTTAGCGATGAGGAATATATTGGCTGTACTGGGTGGGAAGGACGCAATCACGCCTGTGAATATGCACTTTTTGAATAAGAGGGAGAGCAGGCTGTAAGTAGGACAAACGGTCGATGTTGGTTCAGGGATAAATCATGCGGGTGAAAAAAGTACTTGACCAGTCGCACGTCTTCAGACATATCATACTGCAGAATTTGGACACATCACTATCATTCAACATCCGCCCGTTTCGAGTCACTGTAGTAATCGTTTCATTCATCTCTCATGCTACGGCATGAGATCCCGCCACGGCCATGCCATGAGACAATGCCTGGGAAGCCAGGTTCCCGCCGCTGTGTTGAATTTCAGTCCGCAAACGCCTGCCGGAGCACTCAAAGACCCTGCAGACTGTTAGCGACGTTGTTCATGGCCAGAAGCACACCTCAATGCGGCTTCATATCAGGGACAAAAGTGACACTTACACGGCCGATAAAATCGTCTGGGCGAGGAGTAAGCTCCGCCGGCGGTGGTGTCGGACTTCTCGAAGCCGGCACATGCCTCCGACCCGAGTTAGGATGATATCTGTGCGTCCCCGTCTGCTGGTGCTCCTGCTCCTGCCGCCATTCCTCCTCCTCCAGCTCATCTTCCGAGTTCTGAGATCCATCGTACTGACGGCTCCGCCCGCCTGATCGGCCACGAGATCGCTCACGGTCCCGATCAGCCTCGCGGTCTCGATCGTGGACATGCACATGAACATGGACGTGCTGGGGCTGCTGTGACTGTGATGCAAGCGCACCAAGAGATTCAACGTCGTATGTCCCTCGGCTGCTTTGCACGCCTCGGTCACGCCCGTAGCCCATCTCTGATTCTGTGAGCGGCGATACAGGTCGGGGCGATGGCTCCGGCTCCGGCGTGTATTCACCTCGCGCCTCTCTGCGCTGCTGCTTCCGTTTGTCTCGTCTTGATGTGCTTCCAGTGCTAACAGCGACGACCTGGGGCGCAGGACTTGGCGATCGCGAATCGCGGTCGTACGAATTGTCCCTCGACGTCCGTTGTTGCTGCCTCTGATCTCGCCTTGATGAGCCACGACCACCCAACGCAGCGACGCCCACGAGTGTCTCGTCGGGAGACTGGTATCCACGTGATCCAGTACTTCGTTCAGGAGCGCGACCATTGCCCTGACCCTCGACCTCAAAGTGGAAATTTTGCGTCTGCTGGTTTGGCGTGTTCGAGCGCGAGCGCGAACCCGAGTGATTGTCGTACTTGCGCTTGTCGTACGTCCTGTTGTCGTTCTTGACTTCGTCGCCGTAGTAGTAGTTCTTGGTGACGTTCTTCTCTTTCTTGGTCTTCGCCTTACCCGCACCGCCAAATGATAGCGAAAGACCTCTGCGTCCAGATGTCGAGCCGGACGGGGACTGTGTGTTGTACGCGCGCTTATCGACGTTGTTCTCGTTGTACTCCTTGTTGTGTATATGCTTCTCCTTCTTCGTCTTTCTTTTGCCGCCGCACAGTTTGAGCGAGAACTTGTTGCTCTTCTTGCGCATCAAGTACCATAGAAGAAGAAGCAAGAGTAGCAGCCCGAGAGTTCCACCGATGACACCGCCCGCGATGGCACCGGTGTTGTTACCACCTCCACTGCTTCCACTGCCGTTGCTCCCATTGCTGCCATTACCTCCCACCGCACCGTTCTGTGCGATAGCAGTGAACGTTGTCGACGAGCCGTCGCTACCAGTCGTCGTGTACAGCACACTGGTTATCAACGTGATGCCGCTCGCGGTGCCCGTCGCACCCGCCACAGCCGTGAACGTCGTACTGAGGCCATCCGTCGCCGTCGTTGTTATCGTGACGCTGGATCCCCCAATCGCGCTCGCCTGGCTGGCAGCCGCTGCAGATGAGGCCGCTGCAGCGGAACTCGAACTCGCTTTTGCCGCTGCGCTGCTTGAGCTCGCGGCTGAAGCGCTGCTGCTCGAAGCATCTATCACAAACTGTGGCTCGTCCAGCATGTGGAGAATGGTCTGAGTCGCAAAGCACTTATACATGCTCCTAGTGGGGCTGCCAGACCAGAGAAACGTTCCGCAGGCCGGCGCGGATGAATCCGAGCAGCAGCCCGTCTTGGGGCCGGCAGAGGTACATTTCGAGGACATGACGGCATCAAAATCGACGCAGACGGTGTAGAACTCGGTGATGTCTGCGGTGCTGCATGCCACGACATTGTCGGTGTTTGTCGCGCAGGTGAGAGGTGCGTCGCAAACGTAAGGTTTAGAGGACAAGCCCGCATACCAGCCGCATGTGTCGGAATTCTCCCAGGTGTTGCTGCCGGAGGATGAGGCTTGTCTAATGAGCAGTTCGGCGACGGCTTGTGATGGCGGTGGGGTCACAATTGGTTCTGACGGTGACTTCTCGATGTCGATATCATCTTGCAGGCCTGGCGACAGCGTCTGCGTTGGACGGGTCAGGTCGGCGCCCCGGATGTCCCAAGCCAGGAGATGCGCCGCGGCCCGACAGCTCAAGGCTGCTGCGATGAGTTTTGCTGAACTTCTCATGTTGTGCGATGGACGCTGTGCCTCGAGGTACAGATATCTTGAGACAGTGTCTCGGATCGTGAAAGGCCCAAAATCTCGAATCGAAACCCCAAGACCGCTGGATGAAAGGCAGCGATGAACGGTAGCTTTATCGAATCATTTCAAGCGCGAGATCTCGAGAACAAAGGCATTGAGGTACAAGACAGTGCAGCTATGTATAGTATACAAAGATGGATGGCTATTGTGGGTGGCAATAAGCAAGAACAATGAGGCAGTTGTCGAATGAGCAACAATGCGCAAGCAGACAGATGAAGAATGAGATTGTCAGCAGACGACAATGGAGATGGAGGTTGCGAGTAAGTGGGTCCACTCCAGCCACCTATTGAATCCTTGCCGGCATCTGCGCGCGAGCCTATTGTTGGGAAAGGATGCCAGAAAGATCTGGATGTGGCGGAGAATCTTTCACAGAAGGCAGACAATAAGATAGCGGGTTCAATCGAGACGCTGCAATTGTTGTTGGCCAAAGCCTGCGACCGTGACTTGGAAGTCTGGACGCGTCGCGATGACTTCAGTCGTAAGGCTGCGCGCGGAAGATGAGATCAGCAGGCAGAAGAAAAGAACAGGAAATCGGAAATGAAAAATGGAAAAGCTGCAGAGGAGATTGAACTGCAACCCAGCTGGCATGCAAATGCAACTGCGACTACAGACATGGCTGGGCTGATAATGGCTAGCCATATTATACGCTCGTCTATTCCTGGCGAGCGTCGAAGGGTTGCAAAGCGTATCATTCCTGGAAATAGTAGCCGCCGCGGTGGATTCACGCTCTCCGTGATTTGCTGCCGGCGCTTCGCGCAGGTTTGTGCCCCTGCCACGACCCGTCCCGAGTCACAGCTGCGTGAACATGGGCGTGAATGGGAACGCGCGTGGCTGTGGACCCTCGTCTTGCCGTGGATCCGGATCCAGATCCAGATCCAGATCTATCAAGGCGACAAGTGTGCCAATCTATGCCCAACAGTCCATTTCTTCTGCAGCAGAGCTTCGCCATCACGCTGCAGTCGAGCGGGGGAGAGGGGCCGTCTTGGGTGTGGGCTTCATGTTGATTACGCTCCCATCGAAGAATAGTGATGAAAAGAAGCGGCGAAACTCTGTCGCCGGGTCGCATCTGGTGGCCG
Source organism: Dendrostoma leiphaemia (assembly GCA_026120015.1). Taxonomy (NCBI): domain Eukaryota; kingdom Fungi; phylum Ascomycota; class Sordariomycetes; order Diaporthales; family Erythrogloeaceae; genus Dendrostoma; species Dendrostoma leiphaemia. The sequence continues at coordinate 113,084 of JALRMF010000073.1, forward strand.
CTGCAGCTTCCAAGCTTTGGCCCTTGAAACTGGCCCTCGTCCACCCTGGGCCAATCACTTGTGGGCGGGAACAGGAGCGCTAAGGGCCGTCAGACCCATATCGCAGAGTAGAACAAAACTTGACGTTCAAGATGCGGGTCATGTAGGGGCGAAAAGCATATCAAGGTCCTTTGTGAGAAGCTTGAGAATACCGAAAGCTAGCCGAGTGAGGTGGTCCGTACGCAGCAGACGGCAGGATCATCGATGGATGATGTGACGACGTCCTGCGGATCATTGAACACCTGGGCACCGGATTGGCAAAGAAGCGCCCTTGCATGGGTTAGGGTTCTGGTCTTATGTAAGCTCGGCCCGGCCAGATCAATGTCTCTAGCTGATGGCTGGGGCAGGTCCAGTGTTCAGGGTCCAGGGTCCAGCTGAAGTAGGAGGCCAAGGGTGACCGCTCCCGAGTCTCGAGCTCGAACCTCGAGCCTCGTAGCCTCGTAGCCTCTCACTCCATTCCTGTTCATCACGAAGCACACGTTCCAATTCTCACCTCATGATCACAGCCCCTCAATTTGATCAGCTTGATAGCCAGATGGCCTCGTCCACCAGCCGCCGTCGAACTGGAGAGCGGGACGGGAGCAGCACTTCTCGCCGGACTGAGGAATGCTGTTGTCTCACATCTTGCCCATTTCAGGCAGATTTCCGCTGAGACAGTCCTATAAGATATCTTCTCGAATCTCTCGATATGGCTGGTACTGGCTGATACTGGGCTGGGTGCAATATGACCATCACCTGCTCGCCATCATCCCTCCGCATAAAGATGGCCTCCTCGTGGACGGGCAAAGGGCTGCCTCGAGGCCTGAACCTCTTGAGCCTTTTCCCCTCTCTTGTCTCCTTCTTCTCAACCAGGGCAGAGTCCAGACAACCCTCTGACTTGATATGTTGGTGGATCGTGCCTTGACATCGTGATGGAAACGCCCGACTCCACTTCCTCGGTCGACAGCAAATATGACGACGGCGTCTACGACAAGGTTGAGGCTCAGTCCCAGTACACGGCCTCCCAAACGCCCATCCTGAAGGCTCCCAAGCTCCCGACAGTCATGCTCGTCTCCCTCGTCTTGCTGCTCATCTTCTGCTTCGTCGGACTCCTCGTCTCTGGCCTCCACTTTGGGCATCGGGTCACTTCAGACGACTGCCTCGGCCAGAGCTGGGTCATGTTCTCGGTAGGTGCAGGTGTCACCATCACACTCACACTTACACCGCATCACATTAGTCCCTGTCCGCCACGAACAAGTGTCAATGTCCAGCTGTGCAACGGGACCATCCTTCGTTCAACGGCTCGCTAACCCCTGTGCAGTCCATATTGGGACTGTTGTACATTGGTCTCCACCTGCAGGCGGCCCGGAGAGGCGAACCTGTCAACCGAAAAGTCCCTTGCTCCTCCAACCCCCTTCACTCGGGATGCGTCGTGATTGCGCGTCTCGATGCTATCGGCTGGGCAGTCTCTCTCATCATCGTGTCGGTCGCCGTCTCCAAAAATCCGGTGGCCGTATCCTGCGTGGACCTCGTTTCCTGTGTTGTCGTGACGTAAGTACAAAGTATCTGCATCCCCGCGTTGATTTTGCTTCGGGGCCCAGAGTCAGCGAGATCGTCGCTCATGCAAGCGGGTGGGGCCCATCGAGCTGCACCTCTGATGTGGGTTGAATCAAGAGGCTGGGCATGCTGAAGAAAGTTTGAAGCCCGAACTTAAAGTCATTCGTTACTCCCAGATCAAGACTGACAGGTCCGTCCAAATTCTACAGACCGGCCATCATCTTCATCCTCTGCGTCGACGAAAAAGCAACGCGGCCTTTCGACTTACCCTACCTCACCCCCTGCCCTTCCTCCTCCAGCGTCATTACCTGCCGCGTCTCCGCAATCATGGCGTCTATGAAGGAGGTCTCCGTTGAAGACAGCATTTCTCGGAGGGGATCAAGTCACTCGACCGCCTCTGCAAGACGCGGCAATAGCAACACAGAGCATGCCGCAGCCATTGCCGCAGCCAACTCCTCCAACAACGTGCGGTCCCTGAGCGGTCCTCGACCCCCTCCCAAGACAGTCAAGGAAGCCAGGCCATGGAACTTCACGAGTTTCGATAATAAGACCAAGGACGAGCTTGCGGCGTCTGTGACCGAGGCCAGCCAGACGTCTGCAATGCGGCAGTGGGTAGGCGGACCCAGGGCGTTGCCGTTATCCGAGAGGGCCTTACAGACAGGGGTTCTGCCACCACCAGTATGTTTCGAGCCCAAGATCCCACCGATGCCCGGCCGTGAGGTGGAGAAAGAGAACACTGGGCAGGTGTTTGAAACCACTCTGAACGAGCCTGGTGCTTGGAAGAAGGACTGGTCGGCCTTGGCGGCAGATACCGGATACAACAGCGCAGCCACGACACCAGCTTCAACACCAGCTCTTGGCTCCCACGGATCTGGCAGAATGGCAAATCGATGCCTGTCACCGGTCGCCGAGGTGGATGACCGACGGCTCTCCGCAATCACAGCGCAGCAGCAACAGAGTTCGGCCGCGCCATCAACCCCGGTGCGGCAAGCACGTGCTGCCTCGCAGCCGTCACCCTCGTCGTCAACCACGTCGAGCCGTCCTTGGTACAGTCCTGCGCCTAGAAGTCAAGCCTCTTCTGCACACACCAATCCCACACAGGCCTCCAGCCAGCACGACAGCGGTTACGCCTCCTATGGCAGCGCGAGCATACCCAAGCCACCGCCACCGGCACCGGTCGCCGAACCCAGGAGGGCGTCGTCGCCGGCGAGGATACGCTTGACAAGGGCGCAGGAGGCGCTGAGGGTGCATGGCTCCAAGACGACTACTGCGGTGCTGAGGAGACCGCAGAGGCTCACGGGGGACGGAAGAAACGGGATCGACCAGCGGTCAGCTGTCCCAGCCCCATTGGCGAGACCACGACCTGAGCTGTTGAGAATGCCAGGCTCGTTCGAGAATGAGTGGACCTCCTGAAAGGCCAAGACATCAGAGGATCGGGTTTGACAGGATGGGAGGATGCGTTGGATGTATTCCAAATATATCAAAGAAGTATGTCTAATGAGCTGATGAATAAATCGATCGGATACCCCGCCAATGTTCTGTACCGGGTGATGCTGTGTCCCGTCTATGAGTGTTTCCCGCCATAACGCCTTGCAATGCGATTGTTTGCTGGTCATCAAAACAGTGCCCGTCCCGTACCATGTTTGAGGAAATGCAATTTGAAGGGGCACAGTCGATGGCGCGGTGTCCACCCTGCAGATCACTGCCAATTTGGCCGTCCTCGTATCTCTGCCCTCTCCATTAAGCGAAAAAGTGGCTCCCGTCCTGCAACATGGCCGCCTCGGGGCACCACTCCAGAAGCAGCTTCTTCTGGCTCGCCGTCATCCACCTGAACGGCTGGTGGTATCCCAGCGGCTCCTTGCCCCAGACCGTCTCCACGGCGAACTGCTTCGCGACGTTCGCGTCCGGCAGCCTGAAGCGCTCCCCCCTGTCCCGCAGCTTGACGTAGAACCACTGGTCCTCGAACTTTTCCCAGCTGGGGATCTTGCGGGAGGCGGCCTCCTTGGCGTCCTTGCCCTCGGCGAGCTCGACGGCCTCCAGGGTCCGGTGGATCTCGTCGAGGCGCGCCTCGAAGTTGTTGACCTCCGGGTCGCGGACGATCTCGAGCAGGGCCTTGGGGTTGCGCAGCGACAGGCCCCCGTTGAAGCCGACGCCGTACTGCATGCTGATGGGCGCGCCGACAAGGTCCCACTCGGCAAAGTCCTCGGCGCGGCGCGGGCTCCGGCTGCAGAGGACCGAGTCGGCCTGGAACAGCAGCACGCGGTCGGCGGACTCGAAGCGCTCCCAGAGCCAGGGCCGCGTCAGGAACTTGGACACGTCGCTGTGGTCAGGGAAGCTGACGTCGTCGGGCAGGAAGACGATCCGGATGCGGCGCTCGGCCATGAGGCGCCGGAAGGCCGGGCTGGCGGGCTCGACCCAGTTCTGCTGCAGGGTGACGAGCACGACGGGCCAGGACGGGCCGAGGACGTTGGCGAAGTGCATCATGATGGGGACCAGGTTGCGGACGGCCGACGGGTCGGTCTCCATGATCACGGCGACGGAGCCGGGGAATTCCCTTTGAGGTGGTGGTGGCGGCGGCGGTGGAGGAGGAGGAGCCGGCGGGTGGATGGCGGCATGGAGCGCATCGGTCAGATAGAAGCTGTCACCGGGTAGTGCCACCGGCTGCTGGGGTTTTGGCTGGCCGGGTGCGGGCGCAGGCGCGGGTGCGGGTGGAGGGCGTGATGGGTTGACGAGCTCAAATTTGGACTTGTACTTGGTTCTCTGTCAGCGATTCCGAGAGAGATGAGTATTTGAAGAAGGAAAGCGAGAAAGGGTGGCTTCACTAACGTGTGCCCTCAACAGAGGTGTCTGTCTCAACGTCCAGACGAGGATGAGGAGCACGCCCGCTATTACGATAGTCCTCAGATGGCGGTTCCGGGTGACGGGCAGCAGCCCGGGGCTGTGGTGATCGTGAGACGATGCCGCGACGGCCATGATGCGTGCGGTCTTGTTGTTTTGGGGGGGGGGGGGCAATCTGCGGCTGCTATATCGCCGTAGAGACCATGTCGAGGTCACAATCGAACAAGGAAGCAAACGAGCGAAAAAAAAAGAGAGAGAGATTGTGCATGTGAAATGGACAAGGTCTGTAGTAGTTGACCGTCGAGAAGAGACCTACGCGCGCTGTCTTGGAGGTAAAAGGAACGGGCAGGTGCTTTATTACGCCAAACCCCGGAAAGATAACCGCTATCTCGTGTTTTGAGTCGAGCAAGCGACGGTGGAGTTGATGGGCCGGCGCAGAGATTGGTGCTTGCGCGGCCCACCACGCAGCCGCCATCGTGGCGGGCGATGCTACTCACAGTAGCAGAGCGCGACATGAGTTGATTTGTGCGCTGCCGCAAGAGACCAGTCGACCCCTGAGCCTAGGGTGCTGGTGGACACCTTCCCCTGCCCTCTGCCGCTGATCAATGTCGCAGCGGAACGTGGGTGGGCGGACTATTTTCGGCGCTGTCAGCGAGGACGTTCGATCAGATCTTTGAGCTTAATACAAATCTACAAGAGTGGCTCCCTCTCTCTTTCTCTCTCCCCACTAATGACCTGCTGACACCTGATAATAGTATAGTTGCGCTTCAATCCTGCAGGCCTGCGTTTTTCGAGGTGCCGTGTAGGAAGATGAGGGCTAATTTTGCACAGGGCTGATACGGATGGAGCATCCCGGCCGAATCGCCCTGCCCCCTGACTAGCAAAACACCAGATTCAGGAGAACCGGAAACGATTTGGGCCTCGACCTCGACAGCTGCCACGTTGGTCGTTGTGCAAATCTGGAGTGCTCGCAAACCATCGACAAGAGGCAATTGCGCGTCCGAGCGATTGTTCTCACGACAGGCATGGAAGGATGAACATTGATTTATAGTTCGTCCTGACAGCTGGGGAAAAGAAGAAGAAGAAAAAGCCAAGAGATCTGGCCCAGATAGGGCGTCCGGGTCGCTTTCGGGAGATTGCATGTTCGCCAAGCCGCCAGCGGCTCTTGGGAACCGTCCAAGCCCTACGGCATCTGCAGGGGTTCCGAGCTAGGTACACCCAAGATTAGTAGCGGCGCTGACCGCTGCGACAGTTCTGGTGCAATGGCGTCAGTGCGTTGTTCGCAGGGCTATATTTACATTGAAGATGTTCGTCATGCGCATGTTTCTCGAGACGGACGGCTTGCGTACGCCGGTCCGCCTCGGTCTCCGGCTCGTGTGGCTGCTCGGTTTCCGATGTCGAAACGCTGACGACATTCCTGGTTTTAACTTTTAACACCAGTCCACATCAAAGACATTGAAACCACTCGCTATCTGCAGTTCGGCGCCAACAAGCGGGCAATTTTGGAAAAGCGTGTGAAGGCTCACGCTGTGTATGGCTGACGCGTTCAATCTAGATACTCGCCGTTCGTAGCTTCACAAGGAGAGTTGAACATTGCGTATCGCCCAAGTAATATGTGGGTGCCTCAAATTTCGATATTGTACCGGGTTAAGTGACAGACTGCCTGGACGCTTGAGCTCATTAGGCTTGTCGCCTTGTGGCATAGATCAGACCCGGTGGTGGGCCGGTGGGCACGTCCCGTACCCTGCAGTCAATACAGTTAATATAAGGTTCGGAGTCGGAGAATATCTAGAGTACCTACAGTAGGTAGTGCGCTTGTTGGAGTGTCCCCACTCCACTGGGTTCCAAGGTTCATCATGACCTGCTCAGTGCATGCCGAGATTCTGTGCACCTGATGTAGTGTCCTGATCATCATATCTGAGGCAGAAATATGCCACAGACAGCGCATATCCGGTCTTATCTATACCTAGGTAGTCTCTACCAAGGGGTCTGTTCTAGCTCTACAGTCCACTAGGTCTTGAATTGATGTGATGCGCCCAATCTTTGGGAATGATGTTGTTGATCCAGATAGACGACACTCTTGGGTCTGTGCACATGGATAAATCTTGAGCCAACCATGTCTCAGCTTTGAGTAGTCCTTGCCGCTTTGAATGTCAAGAGCGAACTCGGGAAAGGTGGTGTATCTGGTATTACGCTGCCCAGGCCCAGGCCTTTGTTGACTACGATAGCTTTATCTGGCACGATGCCAGCATCCTGGATCTCCCAAGGTCCAGATCGTCATGACCGGCGACTAGGTTTGCACTCAGTCGAACCTCGAGTTCGTCTGATAGCTGTCAATGCCTTTGCATGCGCCGGCATTTCACGGGAGGACCCGGGCATTGTCGTGAGACCTCCTGCCACGCACGCAATGGTTGATGTGAACCCTAACTAGTGACCGAGGGAGAGTCTACTGGGCCTGTCCGCCGTGACACTCGACGCAGCACTGCCCGCTCGCAAGTGACCACTGAGCAATTATGCGAGACTCAACGAGGTACATCCTAGCGCCACGTGAAGCCAAATCAGCCGACCTAGCCGCAAGGCTGCACCACTAGGGGCGCCCCGTATCCAAAAAAAAGTCCGTGCTAGCCCATTCTCATGCTATTGCAGAAAGCTAAACCCCAAACCTCGAAAAAAGTTTAATGCCAAGACTCCCAGACACCCGAATGACGGGCAATGCCAAGCCTGAAACTTCGGGAGATCGTCGTGGTCGGAGATACTCGGCTCGACCGCCCGTCGCTGCTCGTCGCTGTCCAGCCGCGGAAGTAATCTAGGCATTCGTGCTGTGGCTGTCTGGACCTGGCTCAGGAATGTGGCGGTCGTCTGATCTGTCGCGATTCGTGATTTTTTCGTCCTTCTTCGGTCCGAATACGCAACCGTCTACTTCGAATCTTGGTAGGGGCCTGACTGGGTGAAACAGGTTGAGAAGCGCTGGCACGTTCATCTAGAGTTGCCCGCAAGGCCACGAGGGCTGAAATGTGCTCAGGAATATCTTCACGACGTTGCAGCTATGTCTGTTAGAAGACGTCTCAAGATGGGACCATCAGATACCGACCTAGGTATAGTCAGGAGGTTCTCGTATATATAACGCTGCCCTCGATCCCATCACGGCAAAGAACATCTGTGCCTGTGGTGTCAGAAGACAGACAGTTTCTCAATCTTTGTGTTTTTTTGTCAGCGGCTTGACGTCGATTCTTCACTTCTCTTTACCCAATATTCTCGCTTGCGGCTGCCGGCAGCACTATTTTATAATCACAGGATGCATTCTTTCAACCTTGTTCAGGTCGTTGTGGCCAGCTTGGCTGCCGCCAATGCGGCTGCTGGCTTGCAGATGCCCGCCAGCTCGGGTCTGGCTGTGCGCTCCGTATGTTGTCCAAAGTCCTGTTACTATGTAGCACACTCCAGTGCTCATGGTGGCTAACGAGAACATCTAGAATGCACTAATGGCTCTTGCCGCTGTTCCGGCCATCTTCGCCTCGCCCATGCCCGTCGAGTCTCTGGTATGAAGCACTGCACCTGGTCAACTTGGTAAATTATATCTGACACGATTCAGTCTGAACTCGAAGCTCGCGCCGAAGACGAGGATGATGACGAGGAGGATTTCGAGAAGCGTGAGCCCGTAGCCAAGAAGGGCAAGAAGAAGGGCAAGGGAAAGAAGAGGTCGGTGGCTGCTGCCCGTGATGTAGCTGACGACGAGGACGATGCCGATCTCGAGAGACGCGAGCCTGTTGCCAAGAAGGGCAAGAAGGGCAAGGGAAAGAAGAGGTCGGTAGCTGCTGCCCATGATGTAGCTGACGACGAGGACGACGAGGTCGATGCCGATCTCGAGAGACGCGAGCCTGTTGCCAAGAAGGGCAAGAAGGGCAAGGGAAAGAAGAGGTCGGTGGCTGCTGCCCGTGATGTAGCTGACGACGAGGACGACGAGGACGATGCCGATCTCGAGAGGCGCGAGCCTGTTGCCAAGAAGGGCAAGAAGGGCAAGGGAAAGAAGAGGTCGGTGGCTGCTGCCCGTGACGTAGTTGACGACGAGGACGACGAGGACGATG